>SMSR01014312.1:108815-133867 GCA_019453355.1 Ceratina japonica
AGTAAATAAAATAAAAATTCGAATCCGAATTTCATTGTATGGAAGGGACGGTATGTGACGGCAACCTGCCGTCTTCGGACTCATACTTGCCTTCGGGCCGCTACCGCGTCCCTCGATTTGACCCTGGCAAAGACCATTGAATCCCATCGACAGAGGTACGAGCAAGGTCATTTACAGCAGCCAATTCGAGCTCAGGCTTTTATATTGTCCGACTCTTAAGTCAGATCGCGGTTGTCTCTCGAGGGTAACAGAGGATCGTACCATCCTGGTCCCTCGTCTTCCACAAGTGTTACGTAGAACCTCGGATCAGCGCTTACCAGATCGAGGCATTCCTCGTTCCGTTCTGTCCTCCGCTACTGCATCTTCTTCCTACTTAAAAAAAAATTGAATTTGCATCACATAATTCATCGGCAGCAAACGACGCGGAGACGATCAGGATACACTAGTGGGGACAGTGCGGGAAGAGGAGAAATCCCTCGATCTGGTGTTTCGGGCTGAAGTTTATTTAATGAATCGAACATGAAAAAGCTGTGCCTGTGCATCGTTCTCAATTTGTGCGCGTTCACCGCGTCTCAGAAGACAGCTCTAGATTCGGAATTTAATCTACAGATCTATCGTCAATTTCGTAACTGGATTTTCAAAAATTTTGGTACGTCTCCTGTAGACTCTAATTGCAATGAATACATTATTTTTTTTTATATCCGACGCGATGCACTTGACTCCTGTCTCAAGTGCACGTGTGAGACTTTCGTTTAAGAGATGAGAAAAGTAACAAATTCGTGTCGAGGTAAGCAACAGTTATTTTCAAGGTGACGAACGCGGCTCAAGGGAGGGACAAAGATCGTTTTCGGGACGGAGCCTGGAAAAAGTTCAAAGGGAAATCCCAATGGACGTTCCTTTCCCTTGTGACGTCACGCGTAGGTAGAAGTCTATTTCTATCGAATAGACGAAATCATTTTCTTCTGCTTATGATGAGCTAAAAAAATGTCTTCGCAGTTGTATTAAAATAATAGTATTGTATCAATGATTTTGTTAATTCAGATGGGAGGTCATCCACGGTCCCTACTTCCGTTCACCGTTTGAGACCAGGTGACATAGACGTTATCGCAGCGTTGGGCGATTCGTTGACCGCCGGGGCAGGAATTCTCGCGACCAATTTATTTCAAGTCGGTGTCGAAAACAGGGGTATGGCAGCCAGTATCGGCGGGGAAGGGACGTGGCGGACATACTTGACTCTCCCCAACATGCTCAAAGTAAAGACTAGCCGATCGACGATCGATGTATAAATTGGGCAACGAATATTTGATAACGAAATTACAGGAATTCAATCCGAATCTGATGGGATACTCGCTTGGAGACGCTTTGTCTACTCATCCGAAATCGCAGCTGAACGTTGCCGAGATCGGTGCCATGTCCAGAGACATGCCGTTCATGGCTGAATATCTAGTGAACAGAATAAGGAACGATCCGAGAATAGATTTAAAGAAGCATTGGAAGGTAAATTTAGAAAGAATATTTCTTTTATGGATTTTTTAAAGATTACCTAAATTGTTTCTTCCGCAGTTGATTTCGTTGATGATCGGGAGCAACGATTTTTGTGCAGAACTATGCGCGGTTCCTTCGCCGTGGTCCGTATTGGAGGATCACAAAACTGACTTAATCGCTACTCTTAGAACGTTAAGAGACAATTTGCCAAGGACCTTTGTCGTTATTAGTATAGCCCCGCACTTGAAGTCACTCGTTGATACACGCGAAGGAAGACACTCGTTGAACTGTTTCATAACGACGACCATCGAGTGCTCGTGCTTGTTTGCTTTGCAATTCAGAGATCGAAGACCCGAATATTACGAGATAATGAGAAGGTTCGTACGCACACGTAATCAAAATGAAATATTACATCAATAGAGTATTATTTGATCGGATGGAACGCTAGTCGAAATTCAACCACGGATATTCTGTTTACGAGCAAGCCGGTTTTCGAACCCGTCTAAAAAGTAGAAGAAAAATGCCGATACGGTATTTTTAGTATCGAACGTTCGGTTGAATAACGAAGAGAAAAAAATCATGCTAAGGTATAATGTAGTGCAACAGGGATAATGCTCGTGCTGCGTTCAAACTAATTTCAGAAACTATTTTAATCGGGTAATTCTAATGGAATTTCATCCTTGTTTCGATATAACAGCCTTGACTTATCCTATTCACGGAAAGAATGCGGATACGGTATTGTCATACATAATCTTCTATTTTTTCAACGCTGACGCTTCTCTTTTTCTACCATTATTTAGGTGGCAGGATTTAGAAGAAGAAGTCGCGGATTATCCAGAGTTTCATAGAGAGGATTTCACTGTGGTAGCTTTACCTGTTCTTAAAAAAACGAAGATACCACTTGCAGAGGATGGATACAGCGATATGTCGTATCTTTCGTCCGACTGCTTTCATATAAGCCAAAAGGGAAACGCGCGATGTAAGTTTCAAGAGGTCTTACTCTCACGACAGATAGTTGGTCTCTAATAATTGTTTCTTAATGTCGAAGATGCAAACGGTCTCTGGAATAATTTATTAGAACCGTTTGGCAACAAGACCGATCACTGGCTTCCGGCGTATCAGAAATTTGTGTGTCCAACTCCGGAGAGACCATTTTTGATGACACGTGAGAATTCACAATGGAGCAATCAGATTGACGTTTAAAATGTACCGAAGATAAGGGATACTTGCCAGTCAATTATAAAAAATATATATATATACATATATATACTGTAGTATAATACAAGAAATGTGCCATTTTAGCTAGCCTATTTATTTTTAATTAACGATTGTTGTTTCTCTATTTTTTTATGCCTCAGGTTCCTTATAATTAAATAAAAACTGTTTCTCGAATAAAATTGTAAATTCCCCTATTTCCGATGAAATCTTTACTTGTAACCTTCGACCATATCAAAGCTTGTAACATTATCTACTTATTGTTAAATATTCTACATTGTTCTTTAAACTTTGCGTTGAATACTCGGGAAATATCTTAATGTATACGAGATGGCGCCACTATGTAATTTACAGAAGTTGCGTTAAAAGTTAAAACGTTGCTGCTGTATTTAACGAAAGCAACACAACTAATTGCTAGATCCTCTAATTGCTTACAGGAGTTTTTGCCTGGAGATTGGAATTCAGGGCTGTCCTCCTTTTCCTTCAATCACGCCTATTCTTCGATCACTTCTATTTGATGTTCCCCCTTTTCACTCGAGATTCAACTTTTCCTTCAAATCATTAATTATTAATAAGTCGAGTTTTTTTAACACATCTTAAGTACCAATTTTTACGTATTTATTATTACAAACCGAGTTCCTCCTCAGAAGGATAATTACACTGAACGGTTAATAGACTAGTTTATCAAAATCCTGCGAGTCTCTTGCCAAAACCAGTGAAAAACTTTTAATCTGCATCGAAAACAATTGCATACCAAAAATTAATATGACGTCACAAGAAATCGCTTTGTGTACCACTGGCATTACAATCAAAACAGTCACATATATAACATGATTATATCAAGGATATATGGCATCTAAACTATTCAACAATTCCGGTTCTCGGAAGACTAAAAACCGAACGAAACGATGAAAAACCATTGACCGGGTACCGTACTCTGGCGATCTTCTCGTAGACAAAGTTCGACACTCGAGAGAGAATAAACAAAAGCATTAGTAGCGCGAAAGAAAAAGAGAGAGGACGGCGATCGTCGGTCGGTGAGCCGGCGAGCAGAGAAAGAGGAGGAAGGCCAGCTAGGATGATGGTAGCGATCGGGTCCGGATCCACGACCACGGCTGCCAGTCAGCGCAGTCAGCCCGCTGGTACCGCTGGCAGTCAGCGCGCAGTCAGTCAGTCAGTCAGCGAATCGTAGTCTGGTCGGTCCAAGCCGGTGGCAAAAGTCGCTCCGTCCGCGGAGCCGCGACATGCACCTCTCGCGTCACGATTTCAATAATTTCTGTTCGCCGAACAGCTCCGCGTTTCGTTCACCGTCGCCGATTCACCGCGATCGTTGCACATTTCGCATGAACTCGTTGGTTCCGAGCAGTGAGGTCGCTCGATGAAAGTGCAAGTGCTAACAAGATATTAGTGTGTGAGTAAGAACTTTCCAAAGGGATTCAGTGAAAAGAGTGAAGAGAACGTGCGCCGACCTTGGACGAGATATTTAACCGAAGAAGGTTTCCGCGAAGAAGACGAAACCTAAACGCGGCCACGGATGGTTAACGTGAGTGAGATCCGTCTTATTACTCCTGCCCGGCCGTAGTTCCTCGCGTTTTAATTACGTCGGAATGCGGGAAAGTCGATACGCGCTTGATAATTGCCAAATGGAAACTTGAAAGGATATTAATTAACGATCGAAAGTGGGTAGATACAGATACTTGGATAACGTAAATATATACGCACGGTAATCGGTCTTACGTTACTCTGCATCCGATTTCTGCGCGATGCAACAAAGGCCCAAGAGAGTCTGGAGAAAGTAGTCGGCGTTACTTATGAAACCGTTTCCTATAGAGACGAAATAAACGAAACGCGAGAAATGAGATAGTCGAGAGTTCTGTTTCCACATCATCTGTTTAACCATATAGACACTGCGCAAGTTAGTTTTTCAGTATTTTCGCGAGGCAAATTTGCATCGGTCGCGCCAGGTAGAAATCCTCCCGTTTTTCTCCTCTCCACACATCGGTGGACATACGAAACGAAGATACGCCGAGATTTCCCCTGTACTGGGTCATTATGGAATTTCTACCGAGGTGCGCCGCGCGCTATGTGACCAGAATGATTTCTTTGCGTGAAAGTCACTCTGGAATGGTACACCGAATCTAGTTAGTGAAATGGAAACTATTTGATCCACATGGAATGCGAGCCTCGCATGCGCCGACGCGAAAACTCGCATAATTGTAAAACTGGAATCGCGCATGAAATTTCATGACTCACCGACCGACACCGAAAGGATCCTCTCGCCGAGAAATATTTCTTTGCAAATTCATCGACAATGTAACACGCTCCGAAGTATCGTCTGAATACGTGATAGCGAAATATAAACGGCGGTAGTTCAGCTAAACGGCGGCGTATAATTTACCCGTTCATAGNTCCGAGAAATATTTCTTTGCAAATTCATCGACAATGTAACACGCTCCGAAGTATCGTCTGAATACGTGATAGCGAAATACAAACGGCGGTAGTTCAGCTAAACGGCGGCGTATAATTTACCCGTTCATAGCACAGGTTCCACGGATATATTTACATATGTCCTGTCTCGGCCTGTGTCAGGAATACATTTTCCAGTGAAAGGTACAAAACGCGCGTATTTTCTTATTGGCAGGATAATGCATGCGAGGGAACGCGACGAATAGCAAGTTAAAACGTCGTTCACGACTTTGAAATACCATAGTTAGACACGTTTCAGCTTTCGTTTACGTGATCGAACGTAATTTATCCCCCTTTCTTAGCGTTTCGTTTCCGCTGTGTTCAGGTTCGGTTCCGCACGATCCCGGTAATCGTTACGGGATCTATTACACTCGCGCGCATACGAAACGAACCCGGTCGGAAAACATTCAATAAGCGAGGTGTAACCCATCAAATTAAGCGCTCATCGAGATAAACGCGGTATCATAAATAAATTTGAAATTATAACAAAGTATACGCGGACTTTAATTGCGTATTCTCCTTCACTTTAACTTCCCCCTCATCGCGATTGCACGGGACATAAACTGACAATGTGTATATTTGATAAGGAGTTCTCTTATTTTATCGAGCACACTCCGGCACTCGACGCGATTGCGTCACGTTCAGAAGATTTACCCTATCGAAAGTGGTCGCGCATACTTGAAAATCCATTCCTTCGGTTGTGTGGTTTCATAAGTTGAACGCACGATGCCCGCATATACGATCACCTTCCACGGAACGTTGACAAGTGGGCGGTGTTCAAAAGACAATGCACGTGGCCCTGGGGTGTTTTTTACTTTCTCGAGCGTCGCCCACGTCCGAGGCGTCGATGCCTTTGTAATATCCGTCTCCTGCGGTCGGTGCAGCAGCCGCACACACCGTCTTTTTTGACGCGTCCCTCATCATTCTCGCGTTACGATACCTCCCCCAAGTGCCTCCTGAATTTATTCGTCAACTCTCGTCAAAAATCGTCTCCAATATTTACACGAGTCTTTCGTGAATTGCTCAGAGGAAAAGTGTCAAGTTAATCGGACTGTTTATGATCATAAATAATCTGAGTCGTATAAACAGCGGTCCGAACGGTCGGTCTAGAAATCTGATCTTATTTAAACTCGGCGAGTCGAGACAGGGAAGCCTCGTGCCTCCAGCAGGGTAAAATTTATTTACTCTTGCTCGTCGGATTGCGAGCGAAAAAGGAAGGGAACCAAATCGCTTGATAAGATCGGAAGTGGACGCAGTCGGAGAACCAGTTTGCCGGATAGAAAATCACGTTGTTACGAGCGGCTTATCGAACGTTCATATTATTAACCGGACTTGCCGGAACTATCTTACGTTTTTGCAATTTATATGCAAAGTATAATTGCATGTCTGCGTTACGTGGATAAATATCCGCGGTCTCTCGTAATTACGTTTGATCTAATTAAACGATCGACGCGGAGAAGGATTATTTGCTGGATAGAACAATCGAGTTAAGGAGGACATTTGTGGCACCTGCTCGACGTGGCCAAAGTACCTCGAACCCGACTGACACGTTTCTACCTCCCCGAGATTCCCTTGGCTTCGAAACCGGGTCTTCTTCTCTCCGCGACCTCGAAACACACAAATTATGGAGGCACGAAGCAATGCGTGAGTGCCAATAGGAGAGAGACAGACCGGTCGTGTACATGTACCTACCTCCTGCATCGTGATCTTCCGTAGGAAGAAGAAGAATTCACGGGGACGCGAGATTATAGAAAGTCCCACAGGTTCGAACGCCGCTCGTCGCTTCGCCTCGTACAATTTACGATCGGTTCCCGTGAGAAGAGATTGGAATTAGAAATTGTAGGGAGTCTCTCGGTTCTCTTGAGAAACGGTGTTAACGTTATCACGAGTGAAAACGACACGAGTCGGAATGAATTTGTTATTTACTTTTCATTGTGTTTTACTTTCTCGACGAATGGTATATGGAACATGTGCAAGAAAGTCGGCATTGGAAAAGTCAATAATTGGCGTACGGGGCCGATGAGTTCCAGATGCCTGGGCATCTGGACTGCGACTTGGGCGATGAGGCGCGAAACGCCTGGTCCACCATAAATACTTGTGGCAGGTCCTTGACGCGTGCGGACAAAGAAAAGGAGCTTTCCAGAGAGGACACTTTCTGTGACACTTTACAGAACTGCATCGTTAGCTCTATTGGTAGATTCTTTTTTTTTAGTACAAACATTTACTTCGAGTCAAGATTATCTTTACATATACGTATGAGAAATTTCAAATAGAACGATTATATTCACCTATCTCTGAAAGTCGAGTACGATCTTTCCTTCCCATTAAAAAAGGTGAACCACTTCCTGGGCTAGTCTCTGTCACTCGTTTATGTAACTAGCGATATTGTCTGATATCTAGAGAGCTTGCGACAGGATTTCCGCGGTGTCTGGTTGATGAAATTTTTACCGGTTCCGAGATCAGGAACCGATCGTAGGAGACCACCGAGAAATGGTCAGGCCGGTGGCGACTGGAAATGACCGCGCAGTGAAATTTGCCGATTTTCCGGACCGTTCTTTATTATTCTCTCCAGGCCGTTTTACCTCGCAGATCGCTTCGCACGATATAATGGAACAACCTGTTCGGCTCGTGCTCTCCCACTACCTTGGCAAATACCGGAAATTTGTGCAAGCGTCTTAACGCTATCTCGGCTAACGATCGGGCCTCCTGCACGCACGTTCATCTTTTGGCTCGTGGTGCGTTCTCCCATGGTCCTATGCATCATCCAGACGGTGCGGGCGCGATTCGTCTTCCTAAGCTCACGATTCTACAGTCTTTAGTCTCACTCCACGTCTTCCTGATTCCATTTCAAATTACCTTTCATTTCCTCTTGCTGATTTTATTACAGAAGAAAATACATTTTCGTCTGAATACTTGAAATTAATTAGCGCCGTTTCTTTTGATCAAATCAGCATCAATTATTGTACTAATTTTTGTTGTCATATTTACGACTGGCAATATGTAATACAAATGAGTTAAGAGCAATAAACACAGTCTGGTTACCGGGGAACATAAAGAAGATGTACGTTTACCGGCAACAGCTGGTAAGCTATTATTTGTTCGTTCACGTTTGCCTTCTTTAATGACCGGCAACGCTAATGAAGTGTTTGATCTCAAAGGGAAGTTACTTAACGCCTCTCTAACGTATCCATTAGCTGACATTTGATATCAATAAACGTCTTCTTAATTTTGCAACTTATTTTAACTGCACCCTTTCACTTCTCCTCGGTAGAGGTGATTCAGTAATTGTGAACACGTCACTCTTAATTTCCGTGAATCACGCTGGGAAAATACTTTCGCGGATTGTTAAACGATTTTAAAACGAATCGTTATCCCCGATATAAACGTTCTCGTCTCTCGATTTATTTGAAGGTTGAAATCGATAGTTGATTCAGTTCTGCAGTCCGCAGCGATTCTATATCCTCTGGCCTGCTGGTATATATGCTAGTTTCATCCTGAGGAGATTCTGATTTACGAGGACTCGTCTAACGAGTCGAGTTTCTTCTGATCGACTTCTTCTAGGTAACGAGACGTTAAAGCGTTTTTCTCGTCCCGAGGTTGTTGCCCCTCGGGTTCCTTCACGTGTCGAATCGAAAAGTTCAACCTATTCGTCTTCCACAGCGATTCGATTCCTCTCGAGATCTCGTTGCACGAATTAAATGCAACAGAGCAGCTTCTCTGTTGATAATATTATGGTATACATATTATGTACATGAGAATCTTGCCAGATTGCAGATGCGACGAGTCATTTGATTTTTATTATGATGCTATCTTGCTTACCAACGAGTACCCCACTGATAAATTTTTAATATTTCACGTAAACTTATGAATATTCCATGTGCGTGGAGTCTCGTGAGTCACTCTGAGCAGAGATTTGCGTAAATCTGAAGCAGCGCACGGGGAGAAAGTGTGCTCGGCGATCGGAACGAGCACAATTTGGCGATTTGTTCGTAATCAAAATTGCCGGTTGTTTCCTAGGCTGACACGAATTACCGAGTATTATGGGAACGCCAGTTTTTCTCGAACGACAATCGTTACAGGAAATGTATTTCGAAATTGACAAACTGATTGACGTTACCCGTTCCACGTAACTGCATTTTTCATATATTACAGGAACACTGCATTCTAAGCCAGAGTCCTACGAGTACGTTTCTCTACGCAGATAAAATACATCAGGTTTAAAAATCATCAAGGTATCAATTTGAAAAATGCAATTTCATTGCAGCAATCACCTTTAAATGTTTTTAATGTAAAATTCATTTTTTTGTGACTGCAGATTGAATTTTCCTGTGACTGCAGTTCCAGCCTTCGTTTATTGGGCAGTTGATTAAAGTTCCACGAACAAAATGAATGCATTACTTTCTAATAGGCCTACTGTTTTGAGACAATACGTTGCCAACGTTTCCCCAAGTACCTACTCAAAACTTGGTCACCGCGGTGAGTGACAGGTGTGTACCCCATTGTTCTTGCCTCGTTCATTAAGTGGTGACACTAGTCGCCTTGACGGGCACGTCTCTTCGAGAACTGGAACGAATTAAACGAAAGCGAACGTTCTCTTATCTCAAAATATCATGTTCCAGCCTTACAAGCAAAATGGAACAATTACGTACGAAATCGCTGTGCACTTATTCAGTCAAATCGCATGTTCGTGCATAGTTTAGAGTTTAGGTGAACAACAGGTCGAAGACATAACACCGGGTTTCCATTGTGTTTAAAAGATTCCCTGAATTTCAGTGCTCGCGATAATAGTTATGTGGCGAAGGGGTTGGATCCGGAGGAGCTATAATTCTCTTGTTGCAAAGCGAGGAGCAAAGGGCAAATGGCAGATAAAGATCCATCCGCGGTAGTGTTAAACATTTCCGGCACGCACCGTACGTTCCTTTACAGAAACGTGCCTGTAACAAGCAATTTTCTTAAACCTGATCTTTTGAACGTACACAAGTTCGACTATTTATCTTTTAGTAAATCAAGTTTCAATAAAATAGATCAAAGAACACAGCGTTTGATCGATTCTCGAGTTGAGAACCTCTCAATCAGGAATAAGGAATTGTAATTTCTATTAGGACGTAATTCATGGCACGCGAAGACTTTATTAAAACTTGAGAAGTCGTTGTCCCTCGACGAGAGCCGAGTGCGAAGGGTTGAAAAATGGAGCGGCGCGTAACAGAGGGAACGAAATTAAGGTCGCGGTTCACGAGGTTACGGAGAACTCTCATCGGCGGTGTCCCGTTACGCGAGCAGCTTGCCCGCAACCGCTCTGGCACATCGAAGAAATAATCCTCTACTTACTTAGGCCGATACACGTACCTCTTGTTAACGGCGAAGCCGCAATCTCCTTCGCCCTATTACCCACCTCGATCGTCTACGCTTATAATTGATTGCCTATGCCAATCGGGAGAAAACGCAGTTACGATTCGCCGAGCGAACTTTGTTCTCTAGTCGATATTTTCATTACTGATACCACCAGAATAAGAAACAATCGACGAAATAGAAAGTGGGATTAGTCATCGGCGCCTCAGACACTGAATCATTTTCACGCGAGTTTCAAATTGAATAAATCCCCGGTCGAATTGCCATTTATATTATCTAATACGAAACGTCTAAAAACATTCTGGAATTTCTATACGCAATAAAGAAAATCTGTAGAAATTCCAAGTTTCCTATAAAACGTTTCGTGAAATTCGCGACGCGACCGGGCAACGTGGAATGTCTGCGATCAGTCCAGTTTATTATCGTCCTGAGGCCGGTGTAGAATCGCCGGTGATTCGCGTCAGCGAGGTATAAAAGCCGAAGGCAGCGGGTGAAATTCCGGAAGGCGTACGAAGGAGTAGAGAGACACGACAGCGTCTCTCCGAGGCAGCAGAGGCATAAAGGTTTTCTCGGCAAGTTTGCAGCGGTTGGCGCGCTTCAAGGCCGCCGGAGAACCAAGCGTGAAACTAGTCCGACCGGTACGAGAGTATGCTAGCTATTATAAAGCTAACGTGTACGCCGCGGATCGGCCAAGTGTTCGGTTTAGCGGAAGGCGAAGTCGAATAACCTGGCGCACGTACATTGTAAAATCTCCGTCTCTCTCTCTCCCCCTTTGGTACGTGCCACGATCATCTATCTCTGACAGGGAATACCGCGAGAGTACTTTATGCTTCCCTTCGTCGGATGATGGCGATCCAGCCCCGCAACAAAAAACCATCTGCTATAACTTTGTTAAAAAGTAAATAAAACGTCCTGAGCGCGGTTCGACCATTCCATCGTTTTCCTAGAAATAAGCTGTCGTCGGTTACCACGTTAATTTCAAGTTATTTTCACGTATCTTTATTATTTACCTTAAGAACAACGTTGAATCACGTGAGATGAGAAATTCGAAACTGTGCTATATATTAGCCATAGGTTTCTAGTTGTTGTCCGACTCTGGAGTTCATCCCTTTCATCGAAAATCAGTGGTGACGCGAGCTCTTTGTTTTAGAATACCAAGGCTACGTGTCGCAAGCTACCTGTTCCCCTTATTACCTTGTTACTCGGTTCAGCAACGTTGTCAGTGCACTTTTGTCCGCAATCTTCGTGCTCGGCTTCTGTATAATAAATCCACGATTGTTCGCAAGAAACGGACCTATTGCGACACAGGGGTTGAACAATCAAATGCACGACTGTGTTTATGACGACAATAGGAAAAGGCACGCCTCGACCCGGTATGCAAAACAGGGGGGAACCGTTCGAAACGGTTGAAAGAGGATCCGTCTCAGGGGCATTCTAATTAGCCGCTACGATTCGTTGCCATCTTAATTGACGCGGCAGATTTGTTCTCAGGTAACAATGGCCAGAACGCGGTCCTCCGGCCTCAGGTGTAATAATTACGCGTTTCGCAATCCGAAAGCTTTCACAAGTCGCTCGCTCCGCACACCTTTTTGTCGCCTACACGTGGTGAAAATGTATTATCGCCGTTGCGAAATACGCATAATCGCGGCTCGTTCAACCGTGGCGAACATCCTCGTTTCCCTCGCGCGCAGATGACCAATTCGATCGGTTACCTCTTCCGTGACGGTGATTTTTAGTAATGGACAGGAAATCGTTCGAATTCGAAACCGCTTATCATTTACAACTGGCGAATGCCGTTACGGACAGAAAAACGCTTCACGTTTCTTTCTATTCCTAACGCGTAGTTCCACGAAACAATAAATAATCGAACCGAGAATTCAGTGACAAATATTAATTCTACGAGAAACGAACGTCTAGTAATTATTATATTCAGAAGGAACGTTCGTCAACGACGCATGGATATATTGATGTGAATAACGAGAGGAAGCGGCCGAATCTGTTCGCGTCCTATTTAGGAGCGCGTAACGAACAAACTATTAACTCTGTCCCTGGCGAACGCGGTTCAGAATTTACGACACGAGAGAAGCTATGCATGCATAAGCGTTGCATTTAAAGGGCCGTATTTCGAAGCTAATTATGAGCCGTAACTCGGCCCGGTCGATAATTGCTTAAACAAGTTTTCTGCGGCCGATACTCGAAGGAAAACGTAGCCCGTGTAACGAAGAGCCCGGCCAGGGAGAGAAAGTGTTGACCTCGATACAATGGGTCTTCGATGAGGTCTCGAAACGCGTTATCACGTCCTATCGAGGTCGTAATAAGCGTTTTTAACAAGCCCGATGATTGTGCGGCTCCGGTCTTGCGTAATTTAAACGCTGCTGTGGTACACATTAATATTTAAACACCATTGTTTGGTACGTTGTACGAATTAAAGCGCGCGGAGAGGAATTTCTTAAGGCAATCGTCGTAATTAAGGTCTATGAATAGAAGCGAACGCTGTTTATTTCTCACCGCGTTGCACACAGCTTAATCTGTTTGAAATATTAATCAGTAGCTGCTCCGAATGTAAGCGCGACTAGTTCATTATATAAATCAGTGAAACTTCTCTCCCGGCGAACCGTTGATATTCAATTGAGATTTTTTAACTGTTACAGGACGTGATGAGCGAGTACGAACGGATCAAGCGTTCGTGCTTGAAACGAGGAGAACTTTGGGAGGATCCCGATTTCCCCGCGACCCAAACTTCCGTCTTCTACCATCAGACGCCTCCGTTTCAATTCCAATGGAAGAGGCCCAAGGTAAATTATCAAACTTAATTGAAACCCGATGAATACTGATTGAAAAAATGTATTTACCGATACCAGAGGTCTTGTTCGATAGCATGTAATTTGCTCGTTAATTATAGTGAGTAGGAAAATTGGTCGCGTTGATTTGCCTCAGTTCCTACGGAACGGAAGGACAAGGAATCTGAAACCTAGGAACCGTAACAGAAACAGTACGCAGCCTTGACACATAGTGCATGTCTTTGTCGTCTTCGTGCTTACGATGGCGCAACGTCTTTTCCGTACTCGACACACTGGTTAACGGTTCTTTTTCCAATAGACAGTTGCATAACATTTATATTCAATGAATATTGCAAACTCGATTACGTACGAACCGAGCGAATTCATTTGGAGAGACATAAAGCTAGATTTGCAATTCAACTTTGATAATGTTTATCCTGCGATCCTTTTAAATTCTACTGACGTTTAACGCACGAATGTGATAAGAACAATTTTTTAAACGGAAGGGTTGATCACTGAAAGAACTTGGGAATAGATTGTGTGTCGGCACTTTGTCTCGCGTAAAATCGAGCTACCGACGACGACAAGGCTTTCTACGACAAGGTCGATAATTGCGTTCACGCAATAGGTATTACGTGAGACGAGCGTTTACGTGCCACACACTTCGTCGCGACCGGAAAGGATCGAAGGTAAGCGTGACGCGAGTGGTGAACAGGAACGTCCTGTGCTGAAACGGAAGATCGCCGACTAACATACGAATCACAAGTAAATCGTTCGAACCTATTTTTAAAATCATAGTCTAAATCGTTTCGCAAGAGCCGCTTCCCTGATAATGAAGAATACTTTTGAACTCGACGAATGCTGTTTAATTGAATTAAATTAAATATGTTACGAATTCGTAACGAGAATGATCCGAAAAGTGGAGCGAACGTGACAATGAAAATGTGCAGAGACGCGTTCTACCGTTTCACCGGCGTAATTAGCGGTAATTAATGAGCGACTGTCACGTTACACGCCGGCAGTCTAAATCTTACGTCGAGCGAGCGCGAGGAATTCCGTGAAATTGTTTCTCCTGTTACCGGAAACAACGTGGAAACCGTTTCTGAATCGCGAAAGGGTCGATGAAAAAAAAAAAGCCGCCGAAGGAGCCGCCGCTCATGGCTGTGCAAAGAAATCGTGAACGTCTGCACGAATAATTACGCGTTGTAAGACATAAAACGAAGCGTTATATAATCGGCCTTTGTTCCGTGCCTGTTGCCCAAGACAGATAACTTCTGACAAATTAATACCGCAAAATGGATCTTGGATATTCTCACACGATCCAAAGTTGCGTAAACTACCTCTGAACCAGAATTGAACGCATTACCATATCTACTTGTTTATCTCCTCGTTAATTCCCCGTACAAAATGTTTAACAATTTCCTGTAATTATAAATCGTTTATTTCTGTCTGTTTCAGGAATTATGCAACCGTCCGATATTCGTCAGCGACACCCCCGCCCAGTTCGACGTAATACCTGGTAAAATGGGTAAGGCCTCTGTTTCCTGGTCTCTGTTATTAATATTTTAAGCGGTCGGGTCTCGGTACATTGAAGGGGGAAACAGCTTTCAGGGAGATAAAACGAAGGAGGCAACTAACGCGTATGTAGTTACATATACGTAACTAAAACTAGTCGTTCCGGTTTAGCCTTGCCACCTTTATCCCTCTTCCTGGCGCACAGAGAATTCTTGCGATAAAACCTAATGATACGACTCAGGTGTGCGCGAACCTTGTGATTCGTTTTACCTTGGTCGGTTCCTCCGTCGTACACGAGCCTAACGGAGTTCCGTGTAGTTCAGATATCTAATCTTTCGAGAAATAGACTGTCTTTCAAATAAGCGAAATGTATTTTAATTAGAGAACCGTAAGCCGTTTCACTATCTATCGCCTGATTCCTATATGTATAACTCGCGCTGTTAAATAATGAATCTTATTTGCAAACAAAGGTATTATTATTATTATACAAGTCAACTCTCTTTTCTCTGAATGAACTTTTACTGAATATAACGAGCAGCAGTTACGTGTACGACGCGCATGTTACGTGTCGTAACGAGTGTTCCTCATGAATCGGACGAAATATGTAACTAAATTTTCTTACATGTTTATTCACGAGATACGAAACAGATTCCGGCGTGATACGAGTTAATTGAGTTGGCGACCTCTTTAATTAACTTGCCGTAGAATCACGAGAACGCTTTATAATTGCATTGTTCGTCGCGATTACATGTCAATTATACTTATATCAGAGAATAGTAAATGACTGAAAGTGAAGCTGCACCGGCGTGCATAAATAATACGACGTTCCCTTGGCGTCTGGTCGTTAAATGTTTAATAAGCGGCGGCCCGATCGGTGATTAGACCTTCGAAAACGAAAGTCAGCCAATAAGTCGTCGCGCCTCCGTTCTAAGCAAATGTTCTCACGATCTTACACGACCAAAGATTCCATTTCACCTCTTGACGTTTATCAAGCGGCGGGAGGAAGAAAATCATTTCTCATCGAGGATCATCGCGTAGAATAAAGTGCCGACGGTTTTAATTGATCGTCGAACATATATTTTTACGAAGATTTATTTGGGCTGGAACGATCGTTCCTCGTTTCGGTGAACCACGGAGATTTAATTTTGCGAACGCCGCCGCCGCGAAAGTGAACGAACAATCAGCTTTCTCCGGGTAATAAGAAAATCACGGATAATCAGAAACCGCGATTACAAAGCGTAACACAATTCGCGTAATTCTTTTTTTCTCTCGATCGCTTTAATAGTTTCTCCGCGCTTACTCAACTTGTTAAAACTGTACGAATGTTACCACGGTCGCGTTGCGTCCACGTCGTTTTCCCATTGGATCATAAACATGTGTGCCAGCGCGCTTGTAGAGCGGAAAAATATGTGCCCCCCGACACTGTTCAAACAATAAAATGGCTCGATCCTCGAATAATTATTACAAATCCTGTTAAACTTATCCCGTGCCTCCAATTCGAAATCGCCTAATCGACTTATTTATACCTGACCCGGCGACCGTCGTCGTTAAGCAATAAAACGAATTCGAGGAATTGTTACGAATGATAAAAGGCGCGCGGGCAAAGGAGTCGTGTGTCTCAACCGGAATGATCTTAATGTAGGTCGAAAAAAATGCTCACGTGTCTTGGCCGCTTGCACGTGTTCTTCTTACAGTACTTGTGCACGCTAACGGGACACGGTACCGTGAACGTCGCCTTCGAGAAACGCGCGTTTTCACGAATTCACGAAACGTTCTGCTTCTTCCGTCCACGACCGACGCTCGTGTGCTCCTCCTGAATTATACACGCTCGTACCTCGCGAGACACACGGAGATCGAGTGCACGCGCGATGCATTCCACGCTTTCAAACTATATTAGGCATATAATATCTCCCAGAGAGAATACATTCGCTCCTTATCGCGGCCGAGGTCTTTCACCTTTCCAGTCGTGTTAAATCGGATATTTTTCGTGTTTGCGTTTTCCAGGCGACAAGTGGCTGGTGTCCTGCCTGGGCGTGTTGCACCTGAGCAAGGGACTGTTTTACAGAGTCGTGCCGGCCGATCAGGGGTTCGGTAACACCGGGGAGCCGCCCGGTTCGCCGACTTCGGAGTACGCCGGGGTGTTCAGGTTCCGGTTGTGGTGGTGCGGCGCATGGGTCGAAGTTCTCGTCGACGACAGGCTACCGGCGATTCACGGACGGCTGGCTTTCGTGCAGAGTCGTCACACCGATCAATTCTGGCCGGCTCTCCTGGAGAAAGCGTACGCCAAGTGAGTAGAACCACTGCCTCCACTCGAGATATTCTGCTCGCTCATTTGTCTGTCACACGACCGCTCGCCCATGAGATTCTCCCTCGCGCCTGTTCCTGCTCTTTAAGTTTCCTACGATTTAACCAGGCAGGAGGATCGGTTAATAACATTTCTGTGACGAGCAGAATGCAGATTATTTTGTATGAAACCGGCTGTCTCTTTAATTTTTGCGTCCAGTTTAAGTAGGCGACACGAACGGACGGATGTACTAATCGATGCTAAGACACGGTTTACTTCGACTATTATACACGGATGATGTCAGGGATAGCTAGAAAGGGAATTTTGAAAGCGTTTTCGAGCGTTACGACACCGAGTTCGAATCGCGATTTCGCGTGGGCGTTCACAAAGGCGGTGGCGAATCGAGGTTCATCGATCGATCTCTGTGTAAGGTCGATCCTCGCGTTAACGCACCATGAACGTCCACCTGATAAACGCCCACGCCGCCCACTGGAACTTACAAGATCGGTCGCGCCAGCCTGAAAGCCAAGTATTTACATCGCGACGCACGGTTTCCTCACTACTACTTTATAGTAGTGAAGAAAATCTTCGATCCTGCGTTTTAAACCGTTTGGTTTCGATAGGAACGCAAATTGCGGACTAAAATTAAAAGAAACTCTGCATACGCTTATCGCTATTGCAGAGTACTCGTCGACGTATTCGTCAAACCGAGACCGATGATAAAACGAATAAATAAATTTGAAATGGTATAGTCGATACCGATTCAGGCTGTGCGCGTACATAAACGAACCGGATATTATGTCATAAGGCGAAGGAATTTATTCGAGATCTACGGAGCGGATCGCGAGTAATAGTTCCACGCGATTTCTTCCCCGAGGTGGAAGACGGACGGACGAACGAAGGAACGAACGAACGACGATGACCGGTTTCGCCCGGAGGTCCTTGCTCCTCCTCCTCCTCTTAATCTCTCTCTTCCCGCTGATGACCGTTCTTCCTCCTTCCTTCTTCTCTCTCCTTCACCTCGTTATCCGCTTCTTACGCCGCGCCTCCCTTCTGCCCGTTTCTTTCCTCTCCGTCAGGGATATAAACCCTGGGCGCGTTGCTCCTGAAACGGCCGGGGGCGACGTGACGGCCTCGAAAAAGGAAGACGACCTCGCGGACGCGAAAGAAGAGCAACAGGCGAGGCGAGGCCCGATAAGAATCGGTTAGGTCCAGACCTCTCCTTCGCTTTTTATTTACGGGGCACCGCGACCGTAACAAATTTCACCACCGATAACGCGATATTTACACGCTCGCACACACACGTCCCGGTGCCGTTAAAATATCTTTATACAACGATCTTTTTTTACGACGGATCAAGAGACTATCCGGAGAAACTACGTTCCACATAAATATAAAATCTGTTTCTACTCCTCATCTGGTGAGAGATTCCGGAGAGCTCGACGTCCGCACGAGCGCGATTTAGATCGATCATTTTTTGTATGCACACTCTTTTATCGTTACATAAATCTTTTCGTTAAACGGATGAGGCTTGAACATTCCACTGGCTACTTGTTTAACGATCGGGAACGCGACTCATTATAATTTCACGATGAAACCCCCGTATCTTGCGTCACTTATGCCAAATAAGTGTATACTTAAGCGCGTAACGCGCGCGAAATTGTCGTCTACGTCACGGTTTTAGAGAAAGCAGGACAAAGAGGCCGAACGCACAATGCCTTGCAAACGTTGAACAAGAGGCAGAGCGAGCGACGTTAAACGAGAATCGTCGCCGTTGACGCGACACGTCGGTGGAATCTAAAAAAAATCGAAAGTAAAATTTCGCAAGTTAAACGAGGCGAGCGGCGCATTAAACTTATTGAACCGTGTGCAACTCGATCGAGGAGCGTATGTGTACGTACATCAATTACTCAAGAACAACTCCAGATGCCGCGATTTCTTTTCGATTACCAGTTCGATTCGACCCGCGCGATTACGTCCGCCACGGTTTGCACGGTCTGCACGCGCGGTCACCAGCTTCTGCAAAGGAATCGGGGTCTCGGCGTTCATTAATAATTGATAGCGCGTCGCTGTCTCTCGATGACTTCCGTTCGACGTAGCCTCTGCCGTCTATTAACGTTCGAATCGTTCGAAATCAACGGCTCCTAACAACAACGATTGTATGTCCAGCTGCATTGAAAATGCGATTAGCGCCGTAGAATACGTCCGTCTGTTATTCAATGATGATCGTCGGTTTTTGCTGACGTGCAACGTCATTCGATAGTCGAACGTAATCAAATAAGAATAATTGCAGTGTAATCAAATCGAACAAGGAGCCTCTATGGAATTGATGTCACTCCAACGAACGACAGACAGAGTTTTTACAGTTACCACGAGAGGAGGTTAAAAATACGATAGGAAAATATCAAATATTTTATAATTGCTATCGGAATCGTTTAATTGTACGATAAAATTTCGTGTGAGGGCAGATCTGTGTTCGAGGCGCGTACCGATCGGAATCGGCGCCAGCGCGATAATCTCGCCGATGACACACTTCTTTTCACGAGGAAAGAGATAGAGAGAGGATCGTTCTGACCTTTCCCCTTTTTCATGATAACCCTGTCCCATCGATCCGGAACGCGTCGGATCGAGGCTTATTAATCCCAGTAGCTGTATTAAAATCGGTTAGAAAGCTGGTGCTCGCGTGCCAGCACGCGTCACGAGAGAATTATGCTGGACGCGCGCGCTTCCCCGCGATTTCCATTAGAAACCATCGGGTTGGAGCGGCACAAGAAAATCGCCAAGCCACGCGTTAAGCGTTCGGTGGTTAACCCCGATAACGCGTTTTATTTCTAATTAGTTTTCAACTGTAACTATACCGCCGGCCAATTAATCCTCCTTTACGAGATACCAAAGTGATTTAGATTTCCCCGTGTAGACAATACACTTTTAATTAGCCCGTTCAAAATATAATAAAGTAACCAGACTAGCTAGACGTATTTCAGTGTATTAATATAAAGATGAACTCGTCGTCGTTTATTTGGAAAGATCTTTGAGATAGACGATTTTTAGAAACTACAGTCGCGTTTCGCATAATGTAAGTTCGTGATTGAAAAGCTATGGCGAGTCGCGAATGAAATTATTCGAAAATACGAGGGGGTGCCCCGACGAAACTGTCGGCGGCGTTGCTTTGTCGAGCATCGACGGGAAAGTATCCTCCTCCCGCTCTTTGTCCCGAGGTTCGGATTTCATCGTTTATTCTTTAGGGATCAGACGTCTCGTTATCGGGCCTTGACACCATACATTGTATCGTCGCGATTTTCTCAGATAACTCATATTACTAGTATTCGAGCAACAAAGTTTTCACTGACTTACTACAATGTATCAATAATGAAATTCGTCGTTTATCGAGTGAGATCTTGAAGACTGTACTTAGAAATATTGTACATGTATAAGCACTCTGTAGATTGAGAACTCGTGACTCATCGTTGGTAATTCGGGCAACAACAAAGTGTTGGACCGTCGTGGGACGTCGTTCGGCACGCGAGCAACGAGAAATCAGAATTCGGCATAGCTCCGGGACACACACGGTACGTCGGCGCTATATTCGGCGGTATATATTTGTGCACGCACATGCCGCGGTGTACACTAAGCGAGTATATAACCACGGATACTTTCACTCGACGAGTAGTCGGTTCGTTGGTTGCCAGCAATGGATTGGAGGTCAGTGCACCGGTGACCACAGTCCACGCTGCCACAACGGCCTGCCTCTCGTTAATGGGAATACACGAAAACGAGCTTCGTTAACAGTTCGTCTACCGTATCTGATTTCTCGACGTGCATTTTCAGTTTACGATCCGCCAGGAAACTACGTAAAACCCCGCTCCTTGATTCTTGTTCCATCAAATCCTTTATGTTCCCCATAATTAATAAGCTCGGTCGTAAAATATTTTCATAGAACGAAAATGTAAAAAACGAATAACATCGGATATGACTTCATCGCGTTGCGTCGTTAGATGGTAACAGGAAGTGAGTACGTCAATGGCAAGGCTCGCGTTACCGTTCACTCACAAACTCTGGCAACGGTAGCGGTTACATACGTACCTACCTACTACTAGTCGAACAGACGCGGTGACCCTCGCGACGGTATCTTTCATCTTTCGCTCAAAGATCTCATTAAACCCTATTCATCGCTACTACTAACATCATTCCCAATCGATTTGACTGCATAATCAATAGCCATTAAACGCGAGACCTATCAATTCCCGTGAGACGTGATTCAGTCAATTATTGTTAGACCGCAGACTTTATGCGACACGAAACGTTTACGGCGTCCGTTTATGAACCGTCTTTTAGATAATTTCGTTTATCATTCAGACATAAGCACACTCGGGTTTTAATATTCATTACACGCGATGTTTTGAGTGCATATAAACTCTGCAGCGTATAACTAAAGTACTTCCGAGTTATCGGAGTTCCGGCGGCAAGCGCGGACCCGAAGGCCATATAGGAGGCAGACAATTGGAAAACGGATCTCTGTTACGTTCGTCTTCCCTGAGAAAATACCCATGTGACCGGTGCGTGTGAATGGTTACGGTTCAGTTTAGAGATTAGCCTACGCAGGGTTTACCCTCGCGTGTGCACACGAGGTCTGTGAAGGCGGCGTTATATTACTGGGACGGGGAACGTGGAGAACGACAGAGCGAGACAGAGAGCACCGTTATCTGGCGATTAACGCTAATTCTCTTAGGAACGGCACATCCGAACAGATAGATAACATCGGCCCACCTTTCGCTTATCAGTAGTCGGCGCGAGAATCTCTCCTTTCTATCTCGACGATCCTGGTTAATCAAGTTTAAGCGAAACAAAAGCTACTGCGGGAGAGATCAACGAGCGACCGGTTCGACTTTCTTCGCGGAGACCATGCGAAAGAGGCTGGTTGGCTGGCTTCGCCGTCGACGGGGTCGCGCGGGTCGAACAATTCTAGATATCCGCTTTCTTCCGATGATCTCGTGACTCGTCGGAATTTTACGAACGACAGGATTTTCTGCGTCTCCTGACCCGATTCTAGGAATTGTGTTCGCCATCAAGAAAGCCGGAGAAACTATTGTGAGATTTCCCCCCGTGTAATTTCAGATTGCACGGCTCGTACGAGGCTCTCAAGTACGGAACCCTTCTGGATGGTTTGTCCGACCTCACCGGGGGAATCACGGAGAGCATCGCGATACGACAAGATCCTACGGCCTGCGGACGAGTTCTCGCCAAGCTCCTCGACATGACGTCCCTTATCACCTGTACAGTAAACAACAATCAACAGCAAGTAAGACGATAACTTTATAATATACTGATCGTCGTCTTCCATGCATCCTCTACACTGTATACCTATATCTACCGTTTTATTCATTCGAGATTCGTGCCAGTACGGAGAAGCTCGCGAACGGTATTCAAATGGGGATCAACTACAGGCTGTACGCCATCGAGAGGGTAAATAATATTGGTAACGGTTAGACGTTCGATCGTGTCTTGGCCGATTTCACGAAGGTACGATTGTGTGTCCGGAAAATTCAGGTGGAAACGTTCAACGGCGAGGCGGTTCAGCTAGTGAAATTAAGAAATCCGCTCGGGCCTGGAAGGGAGTACGTCGGCGCTTGGGCGAGAGGCGGCCTCGAATGGGACGAGATACCACCGATGGAAAGGGACCGTTTAGCGGTCAGAAACATGGCCGAGGGCGAGTTCTGGTGAGAGACAATTTTAATAAACTGCCGTGTGATCTCTACGTAGTAGACGAGTCTCTGAGGTCTCTCTTTAATTCGTACTCTTCGTTTGCAGGATATCGTATTCGGATTTCGTGAAGACGTTCACTCACTTGGAAGTCGTACATCTCGACGCCGAAACGTCGAGGGACGAGCCGTCGTTGCACAGCAAACATACCTGGCAAATGAAGCTTTATCAAGGCAGTTGGAGGAGGGGCGTGACCGCGGGAGGATGTCGAAACAACGAAGGTTCGTCAATGGTGTTCATTCTAATAATGAGCGTTTTATAACGGAAATCCGCGTTATACGTGTATTTACGTGACTGCTCATTAGAATTACGATAAATCATCTGTCTTGTTGTAGAAACTTTCCACATCAATCCGCAATTACATCTGATCCTGAGTGAAATGGAGGAAGTGATCGTCTCGCTGTATCAGCATTCGATCATGGAAATAAAAGTAATGAGCGACTCCTTTGAATGCATTCGGTTCTGTATGATCGAAGAATGTACTAACGATCGACGACGTTCTGTCATATCAAGGTCATAGGTTTCACGGCGTACACTCTGCCGAAGAGCAGCACGGAGTCGATAAACAAGCAATTCTTCAAGAAGAACAAGTCTTTAGTAAATTCGCAATACACGAACAGTCGTCAGGTCAGTCACAGATGTCAATTGGATCAGGGCGGCTATCTACTGGTACCTACTACTTTTGAGCCTACGCAAGAAACGAGTTTCACGTTGAGAGTCTACAGTAGTAAGCCTTTGAAGCTCAAGTAAGTTAAAACAAAGATCTTTACTTTTAACGAGACACGCGGGATTTTCGAATATAATTATAACGACGTCGATCGCTAGAAAACTTACGAAACAATTGTCTCTATCAGACTCCTGGACACGCCGCCGACGTTGGTAAAGTCGGCAATTGTCAAAGCGCCTCCTCTCGAAGGCAAAGGTTTTTCACAGTACGAAGCCGTATTCTTACAACTCGCGGACGAACATAGAACGGTGAACGCCTTCGAACTGCAAGAACTCCTCGAGGCTTGTTTGCCGAACGGTGAGGTTTTAGAGAAATCGTGACTCGACAAACATTTCCGAAGTCATTTCTCAATACGATCGCATTCCCCGTTTACAGATTACATAAAAAGCTGTGCATGCATGGAAGTGTGCCGACAAGTAGTTCTCACGATGGACGTATCCTTCGCGTGTTAATGATTTCAATTGTACAAGAGATTTGCTTTTGTTTTCCTTAAATCGGTTTTAATACAGAGTTCCGGAAGCGGCCGATTAAAATTCAACGATTTCAAGGATCTGATGTGCAGCTTGAAGTATTGGCAGGCTGCGTTTAAAAATCACACGAAAGAGAAGACTGGGATACTTAAAGCGGAGCGACTGCGGGACGCGTTGTTGGAAGTCGGTAAGTAATAATTCAGGGGAATACGTGAGATACGAATTGTGGTGTGGTCGGGTAATGCAAATTTGATTAGTACGTCGCTCATGTATGAAATGGCGTTTGTCAGGGTTCCAACTAAATACAGACGTGCTCTCGATTTTAATTCTTCGATACATGAGAAAGGACGGAACGCTCAGATTTGGCGACTTCGTCTCGGCGATATTACATTTGAGCGACGCTTTCGGTAAGACTTAAAAACCCGAGTCTATATACGTTCCAGTATACACACACATGTATGCACAATTGCTAAATAAGCTAATACTTGATTTCTACTTCTCCAGGAATATTCGAAAGTAAAGATCCTTTGCAAAATGGGACGATAAAATTAAGTTTAACCGAGGTACGTAACTGTTTTCTCGTCGACAAAATTACACTGTACAATCAAATTATTTTATCAATCATATTTTCAGTGGCTCAGATCAGCTTTAACGTGCTGAACCCGTATTACTTTACGTGTGAAGCATGTACCTTGGAACGCGTGTAAATAATGTTTTGTACGTCGTGTAGATTTAAGTGTTAGCCATATTAACGATTAAAGATCGATATCGTCACGTTTACTTGTTTGTAAAATAGTATCACTATTTCTGCCATTAGCGATCATCACATTCCCTCATCTGTGTTTAAACATAATGTATAATACGTTGTTTGTATAAGAAAATCGTACTACATAATAAAGATTGAATTTATTTTGTACAGTTCCCTTATCCAAAATGAACCCGAGACCTTTTTTATGTATATTAATAAATCCGTTACCTGTTCACGAATGAAGTAGACCCGT
>SMSR01014319.1:9906-46296 GCA_019453355.1 Ceratina japonica
CGGACCCCCCGCCAAACGCAAGTCGTTCCAACTTTTGAGCCAACCGCGACCTTTGAACCCGACCGGACAGTTACGATCGAAGCTTTTAGCGTCGTCCTCGCGAAATTATAATTCCGCACGGTCCGATTCGCAGGCAACCGAGGGCGAGAAAACGAGTAGCAAATNCGCTCCGCCGGGAGGACACACGGTACACGAGTTCCTCTGATCTCTTCTCTCGTTCGATGCCGCTTCTTCTTCTTCTTAAAATATCCCGACGAAGAATCGTTTTACGCGGCTTCGAGGGTCGGAGGAGGAGACGAACGGGGCACCAGAAGGGGCACCTAGCGTCGCGACGTCGCGTCGCCCCGAGAAAAAGGTGATCGCGTCCGAGCCGCGTAAATCTCGATGATGGAAATTGTCCGCGGACCTCCAGTTCGTTCGGCGATTACATCCTGCGGAGAACGCGTTCGCCGGTAGCGGTAGTACGAGTCTTTCTTCCTCGTTTCCCCCCTGCCTCTGCCCATCGCGCTATCTCTCTCCGAGAATCTTCTTTCTTCGGGGAGATTAATGAACGCACTACTCCGTACTTTTAATTCCAAAGACCGAGTGCGCATAAGTACCGCCATCCGTCTTGTCCGCCAATTACCACTAAGCAGTCCTTTTCTTCGTTCCGCTTCCCTTCATTTCCCTCTCTTTCCGTCTCGCCTTCCGAATGCGGCACTGTTGCGCGCGTTGACCCAGTACACGTGCGTACATACGCTCCGATTTCAATTCGATCGAATTTCTGATCTCCGTTCGGCCGTACAAATTCCTTCGACGCGGGTCAAATTCTCCCGAAACACCAAACGAAACGATCGTAAAACGTATATATACGCGTCTGGCGTCCGTGCGCTGATATTTAGACAAAAACCAGGTAGACGCGCGATCGACGACGGAAACGGGCCACGAACATCGCGGTGAACCCGCGATAGCTCGTCCGTGCGACCGAAGATACTAAATTAAAATTGAACAGGAATGCGGCTGATTTACATCTCGGGATATGTCGGAAGATGAAGCTATAAATAATTTCGGCGGTGGAACGTTAATACGAGAGCCTGTAGGTTTCGAACCAGTCGATGGTCCACCCGGACCCCCCGCCAAACGCAAGTCGTTCCAACTTTTGAGCCAACCGCAACCTTTGAACCCGACCGGACAGTTACGATCGAAGCTTTTAGCGTCGTCCTCGCGAAATTATAATTCCGCACGGTCCGATTCGCAGGGAACCGAGGGCGAGAAAACGAGTAGCAAATATACTCGGCCGAAAACGAGTAGCAAATATATACTCGGCCGAAATCGCTAAAGGCGTGCGGCCCGTCCAGCGACGATTTTCCCTGCGCCCTACGTTGCACACGTACACGTTATAGGCCACGTCGTGCATCGCACCTATACGTACGCTCGTAATACGTAGCTACGCGGATCTATAGGTCGCTATCGACTGACAATGAGATAGAGGAGTAGGTAGAAGGAACGGGGAGTCGAAACGGGGTGGGTGGTTCAGGGGTCAGAGAGAGGGTCGAGCTGTCAGAGGCAGAGACGTTCGGGGATGGCCCCATCCTCGTCCTCATTCTCCTCGTCTGTAATCGCGGGGGCGGCGACGACGACGACGGCGACGACGACGACGACGCAGTCCTGTCTCCGACAGGATCGCATCGCCACCGAACTGTTACCGTTACTCCGCGTACACACGTACACGGCTACATACGTAGATACAATTTGTCCTAGCCGAGCTAGCCCTGTCCTTCGTGCCAACGATACCTACTATACTGTCCTACTATCTACAGCCGTTGTGCCAATCCGTGTGCTCTCGCCTAACGCGAAATCGACTCGGAAATTGTTCCATCGCGTCCAACGTACCGATACTATCCGATGTTCTCGCTCGAGATCGGGGAACGTGTCGCTAACCGAGGTAGAAACCCGAATACGGCTACCTATGTACGTCGCGTTCTTCCTGTTCTTGATATCGATTAGACGCCGATAATATTATTGTTCTCACTACGTAAAGATTCGAGGCCATCGGTTTAGCGGTCCGGCGATTTGCAGCGTCGTGATTATTTACCGACGCGATGGTAGTGACAGTAGGAGTAATCGTTTATTTCGTACCCCTCGGCCTTGAAAGGGGTGGTAAGCTCGGCGATACATAATGGAACATGTTTATATGCATTTCACGTATAATAGTTGTCTATAAATAGTATTAGAATATTTTATATGTATATAATTATCGTGCGTAGTCTGACGTTTCTAGCTCTTTCAGGTATTTCTTGTTTTCTTGCACTTCCTCGTCAGTGAATCCCAATACCTACTCACCTTTTCTCCATTTCCACATTTAAATCTCGCCACCATCTCCTCGACTCTGCTTTGTATTCTCTTTTTAAATATTCCGATCTCCGCTCAGTTCTCTAATTGTTTTGTATCTCGGGTTGCATCTGCATATTTAAATTCTGTGCTGCTCTTTCTACTATCCCGTTCTCTTGGCCTTTGGTTTAGGTCTTCTCCATTTATTTCTTTCCGACCGTAATATCTGCCTCTCGTTTCCTCCCATTTCGACTTGACCCTTCCTCGTCCTTCATTTCTATCCATTTCCTACCAACATTCTTGTATCACGTTCTTCAACTAATGCGTTCTTGTTTTCTATTCGTATTTATTAACTATCCCCTCTCTCGCTTCTACTACCAAAATGATTTATCGCTTACTCACGTTTATGGTCTACGGCCCTGTGCCAATTCCTCCCGTTTACCCACAATGGAACAATACATCGCGCACATATGTGTCCGATCCGCTTCGTCCACTTATAATTAACCGTATCGTCCGGAGTAACGTAATACGAGATCTATCGAGTCCAGCGTTAGAAATATCGTCGGAAGTAACTCGATCCGAAGCGCGAGATAAATCCTGTCCACGGTGGACGGTCAGAGGAACGGTTTAACGGTTCGTATCCTACAGAGGGTAGTAATAATTCGTCTCCGATACAAACTATACGTACGCGTACCGCAGGTATTCGGCCGTCGGTTCATTCATCGAATCGTTTGAATTTATTTAGTAGCTGCCTATCCGCGTAATCATTAGAATCAAACGTCTGTATGCATACGGTAAGTAGGTAGCCGCGTCGTAACTCATCGATGCGCGAACGAGTACCCGCTACCGTAGGCATATCCATTAGCACCCTCCGTTGATAAATTCGCCGGGGAAAGAACCGTTCCGTCTGTTCGCTCTTGCTCACAATTAACTTAGAACAAACGGTGAGGGAAAGTGGAAGTGGAATTAAACGATTATGGTCGTTTCGAATAAAATATGACGCGAATTAACGGCGCGACGCGACGCGCCGTTCCGATCAATTCCGCGAGCGGCGAGTATCTCTCGCCCTTAAGACCCGCCGCTTATCGTTCGCGCCACGCGACGAGATCCACGCGCGCACCGATAATCGCGGTCGCTTATCAAGAACGAAGAAAGTAAGGACGGGAGGGAGAGAACGCACGGTGAGTATGCCGCCGATGCGGAATCTCCGTCGGCCGTTTAACGTAATTTCGACATCGATCATTGGCGAACGCGGGGACGCGGTGATCGTGCAAAATCTTCGCCGCTGTAAACGTCCACGCGCAGGTGGACAAAAACCGTGACCGGGCGGCCGGTGGAGCGACGGAGACGGCGGGCAACGACAACGGCGGTCAACGCGAAATACTTTATTCATTTGTAAAGGATCTGCTCGGCGGCGGCGGGGCCCGAAAGAGCAATGTTTTAGCGGTGGCGTATACAGATGCCAATAAATATGTCGTTGCCGGCATGCAATATGCATGTCAGCGTCTGCCAATCCGCGGATAAGTCGCGAGGGTCCTGTCCTGTCCCGTCCCGGGCCGCTGCTTCCCCCGCGTCTTCTTCCCGGTGCACTTCTTTTATCCTCCTTCCGTCCGTCTCTCGGCGACACGGCGCGGCGGCGGCGGCGAGTTAAAAAAAGATCGCGAGCGCGCGCGACTGGCCCCGTCGACGGACGTAAGTATAGAGACCGAACGACGCGTCGATGATCGATAGCGAATTTGCCCCGACGTTTAACGAAGACGTCTTAAAGACTTTGTCGTCTCGGGTCGCTTTACATATACGCGCGTTCGCGAACAAGGATTCTTCCCAGTGAATCCGAATTCGGAGCGGAAGGCGTGTAACGTCGAGCGAGAGATAATGAGCGCGGCGAGTCGCCGATCGGAGTCAGTCCTGTAAGAAAGGAGAAAGTAAGATTTAAATAATCGAGGAGAGACGGCGATCGCTTAGCGACGGACCGGAGGAGTCCTTTTTGCGCAGCGTGTCGAGGAGACGAGGCGCATCGGGTGGTCGCCGATCGCGACGGATAGACGTCCGAACGGTCGGCAAAACATCCTCCGATCGAACGTATTAACGATCTCATCGATAAAGCTTTTCTTCGCCGCGTCCCTACGGAACGAAGGGGGGAGGCCGCCGCGGTATGGGAGTCCGCCGGCCGGGAGCGGGGCCCTTCGAGGGGCGAGGGGCAAGAAAAATTGCCAATTTGTCGAATGCGCCGACCATAATTCCGCGAGAAAAACTCGCCATCTGCATTTCGTATACGCGGCGTCCAGTTTGGAGAACGAGCAATACGTATTCCGTACGATACGTAGTAGGTACGTTCGAGTCGGGTAGCAAACACGATACTATTAGATCCGCTTCCAAATCGAACGGATCTCCTTTCCAGTATCGAGGGAAGAAGAGCGAGTGGAACGCGCGAGAAAGGAGGACGAACGGCGGCGCGTCGACCGATCGAACGATTAAACGATCGGACCCGTGGGTATCGCGTACGTACACGCGTATTTACGTCCGAGGTAATACGTAATTAATTGGATCGAGGATCGGTGGAAACCGAACGACGGCGGATCGGACCGACGCGACGCGCCGGGCTAGAACGCGGGCCAGAACTATTTAAATCCGGGAACGAGGCAGGCCTCAGCGGCCCCACGGTCCGGTTGCTTAATTGACGCTAGGCAGATGCATACTTGCTTTTACCGTGTTTGTAACCATATCGATTCGACTCTGGCTGCTTACGCAAACAAACCGAACGTATTTCGGGATGTTGACTCAGGGTGAAAAAATACTCGAAGCTGAAACACGCGCGATTCGCTACGTACGTACCGGCCCCACCCACGGCACGCGGTATCCGTTCTCTAGTCCCGTCTTTTTATCGAAATCTTCTTTTCTATTTTCTGGAATTTAGCGACGATTCGATGAGTTTTCAGGAAAACAAAATCGCGTACAGTTGTTCACGTTTCGCTCCGATCCGCGAATAGTTCGCTGCCATCGACGAGGAACGTATAGATCGATACTGAAATTACTTTTTGTAGTAGATACACGCAAACAGTACTCAAGTACTTACACAGAAATATGGCAAACAGCGGATAAAACGAATGTATGTCCGTACACGGGCGGAGATAATAATCGAAGAGGAAGCGGTAGGTACGCGAAAACACGAATCGCGTACGTAGCGCGTAAACGAATGTATTCATACGTGATACGTACACTTATACACGTATGCAAATACGTGTTACACGCGCGCGCTACGTATCTGTACGCGTATGTATGTATAGGTGGGTACCTATAGGGCGGAGAAACGGGGAATGAACGTGTCAGAAGCAGTCCCCCGAGTCTAATTACGAGTTCGCGCAGAGGGTTGCCGAGTTGCGAAGAACCCCATTGACTCATTGACCGAAATATCTTCATCGAACGGTACATAGTATATGCGTATCAATTATCCCGTTCAACGCCGTATAACAACGCGTGCCCGGTCTAGCTACGCTGTACATGTACTCGAAATACGCGTGCGGTGTATTTCTTTCTCGAATCGTTAAGGGGAGATAAACGTGTGTATGTACGTCGATCGAAACCGAACAGTGGACGAGTCAGTATATGCATACATAATCGCAGTACTCGTTCGATTCGGTGACGAAGTCGCGGAATCATCGACACGGCAGGATAGATGCCGCAAGTTTCGAAAATCGTTAAGGTTCCGTTGCAACGGATAGAGAAATCGGAGCGGGATCGAACACAAGGGAAATAAAGGAAACAGCGGCGTGGCAAAGTAAAGTGAAAAGGAAGAATGAAACTTGAAGAAAAGAGAGTAAAAGAAAGGGGAAGGCTCGGTTCGCGCAGGAGAGGTCAGGAGCGAACTGAAAGTTCGGCCAGGCAATATCTCGCGGCGTGGACGGACAAAGAGGGACACAATGCCGAGGGGCAGCATCGATTCTCCCCGGTCGAGAGTCGAGAGGATCACGGACGGGGGCAAGTGGACGAGAAGACGAGAGGACGAGAGGACGAGGCCGGCGAGGCTTACGTAGCGCGAAGAGCGCGGGCTACATTGTTGCCGAAACGATGTGCTCACCGACAGGCTTCGGGAAACGGCGAGCCACCATCGCCGGTCGCCTAAGAACCATAATTAATCACTTTTTCTCGCTTAAGGAACGACACGGGAGTCCTGCCTCTGCTCCTTCTCTCTCTCTTCCCACAGGATATCGCGTGCATCTCCCTGCCACTTGAACGGGAACTTATACTATCCCGCTTTGACCTATTTGAATGAACAATAAACGCTATAAAAGATAGTCGTAACTATAGATTCTAGACTGGCATGAATCGCACGACGCCGACTAGATATTATGCGATTCGCGTAATTCTCCAACGGCGGCGTCTCCGGTGTACGTTTTTAATGGCATCGACGACGATGAGAAATCCCTGGAGAGGAGCGATCGCGCATCAACGAATCCGGCTGCGTTCCCACGCGATACGCGACGGCAACTTTGAACCTTCTTTCCGTCCCCTCCGCGCCAGTTTTTCGGTCACGATCTTATAATTACATGGGTCTGATTTTCTTAGCTAATGCCGCGCGTGCTCCCACCCTCTCTCTCTCTCTCTCTCTCTCTGCCGCGGTCGGACGAAATAAAATAGCATGCGACCGTCGAGAGAAATTAGGAAAAAAGGAAAGACGCGACCGGTACGGTCTATAGACCGCGTATAGACGCGATTATAGACGGCCACGGGTCCGAGAAGGGCGACGGAAGATCGGGGCTAGCGGACGATAAAAGAAGGTAGAAAGAAAAGAAGGGCGGCACACTATTATGCGCGCGTCGACTACGAAATGCGAAACAGGGTTCCGAAACGACTTTACGGGAATTACACCCGCGAAATCGGGGAGATATGGAGCCGCGAAATGCGATGTGGCCATCCGTCACTCTCGCGGCCCACATGTCCAAGCCAAACCCCGGCTGCCTCGCAAGCCTTAGCCGCCAACCTGCCTGCCCGCCTGCCAGCTAGCTTGCCTGCCTGCCTGCATGCCTGCCTGCCTTGCCTTGCCTGCCTGCCTGGCCGCTTGCTTGCCTGCCAGCCAGCCTGCCTGCTCGCTCTCTCGCTCGCAACGATCTGCCTCCTTTACCCTTTCGTCCCATTACTTTCTCTACCATGTGGTAGCTTAACGGCATTGCCTCGCAACTTCGTACAGAACGCGAGGAGAATCGTCGATGGTGCGCAGATAATGGATACACGAAGGCAATTTCTTTCGGTAACCAGGAAGAAAGCAGCGATTAACCGTAGTAAGCGATTACCGTCGCGCGTGGGGTCAAACGGCAAGTGAAAAACCGATGGCTTCAAAACGACTATGTATGTATATCAGAGATATTCGTCGACGTCAAAATGCATCGAGTGGCGAAAGATCGATATCGAACTGGAAACTTTGAATCGGAGTAAGTGAAATGTATTCGTGCCACGACGACCGGTGACATCGAAGACCGTGAAACGACGAATTGTAACAGACAGGTGAAAATACTTGGCAGCCGACGAGCAGCGACGGGCGACAGTGACTACGACCGACGACCGACGTCTCCAGTCTGTACGACAGCGTATAGATCGCGAATCGTAACGCGATCTCGGCGCGCGGCACGCGCGTCCCCGCTCGACGTCGCGCTCGTAACGTCTCCTTTACACGCGCGTATACGGCTCTCGAAGCGGATATATACTATATAAACTCCTCGTCGCTCCTTTATTTACGCGGTGACAATAAAATCGGACGACCAACCGCGACGAGAATTTCGGGCGCGCGCGCGACACCGATCGAGCAAAAACTTCTTAAAACGACCCCCACGGAGCGGTCGTAGACAAAATCGACGACGATTCCGATCTCGGCAGACAACCCGGAGCCTTCCTCGGGCGAAATTCGGGGAAAAGACTCGAGCGACTCCGCCTACCTGGACAGGTGCTCGGTTTCTAGCCTTAGGCGAGAGAACGAAGCTCCGGCTTCGAACATCGCCGAGGTGCCTGCGCGTCTTCCGTTGTTTCTTTAACTCCGGACGACGTTGGATCCCCTCGAAGCTCGAACGATTTCTTTCTTTTTCCTCTAGCTTCCGTGGCCGGTCCGCCGCCGGTCGTCCGAACGAGATCGTCGCGCGCCCATCGGCGACGACCTGCCGATCGGTTAAAAACGCTTCTAATCCAGAACGATCCTGGACCGTTCGAAGCGATCGAAGTCGGACGGATCGTTCGAAGTGGCACCTGGATGGAAATTACATACACAACATCCGCGGACGTACTTATGTATTCGGAAGTGGAAGGCGCGATAACGTTCGCCGACCGCGAGTCTGCCTCCCTTCCTCCTTTCCCCTCGCTATCCTGCCTTCTTAACGCGTTTCGCTTCCTGCGGTGCTCGTTATTGTTTCATTGCGTTACTATAAACGCATTGCGTGAGCTTAACGCGTGAAGCGAGGTTCTATCGATTGCCCCGCCCCCCCGCTGCGTATCCATGACGACACACCCTGTCTCTATTTCTATCCCTATCCCTATCCCTATCCCAATCCTTGGAGCTTTCTTAATCCTTAGCCTAACCTTCGCCGTCTCCGCGCTTTCCTCGCGCGGCAACAAGCTTTCTCTCGACTACGCCTCCGACCGTCTCCTCTAGATCCCTGAAGACCGTGGCATTATAGGGAAGGATGAGTACCGATCGCGTCCTCGAGGATAGGAACTTAAATCTTGCTGTCGTTTCGGCCGCGGGATCCAGAATGAAACATACGGAAATTTTTATTGATTTATTTATTTATACACGAGCAGATGTCTTTTTATATCCAATAGTAAATCTTGTATAGAACAAAATTATGTACACTATATATAAAGAATGATAGGTAAAAAAAAAATACTGAGAGTAAGGGATGAAGAGGATTGAAAAAAGCACCGTGCGTAGGTGGCAAGCGTTATAGAGACGATCGAAAAACAAATATTATAATTCAATTGTAATTTCATTGTTTTGATTACGCGAATGGGAGAGGAAGAACTTCCGTCGAATTGCATCGGCGAAATTATGTTAAAGAGGTCGAATAACGGAAAGAAACGCGGGGACCGCAGTTATTCCGCGGGAAGGTGCGGTAAGTGAACGCTTTCGTAGGCAAAATTTCAGGGAGACGGAGAAGGCTGCGGCGGGCGTCTCGAGAGAGGCAAGCTCGATCCTCGTGAGTTCTTCGCACCGACACAATACGTTTCATTATGTTATCCGCGCATCTCTCGACGCAGCCATTTATCATACCTCCGTCTCCGTCCGTATACCTACGTATACGTAGCGACGTGGTATATCGATTCTCCCCGTTACCCGTACCTATACTACACGTATCTACCCACAAAATTCTCCCATCCTCTCCGAGCCGTTCGCATTCGTTTCTAATTCGTCTTCTCTCGAGGCGATAGCCCTCGCCTCCCTTCTGTCTTTCTCTAAACGCATCGTCGAAAGGGAGTCGCGTGGAAACAATCCGATTCCCGTGACAGAGGCGCGATCCTCCGTTTCCAAACCGCGTACGATTACTAACAAACGAGAATATACTTTTCCTCGCGAACGCGTCAGACAATTTTGGGATCGATCTTCGAAGATCTGAGAAGTCAAACGTCAAATCCGGTCATAGAGAATCGATTCGTAGTATTTATGGTCTCGATCTCGTAACGAGTAAATAGTCGTATTAAATGCCTACTATTTATGAATCCTTCCGAGTTCGAAGAAGAGCCGAACGAAACAGTATGGGAAATGTAAAAATAACGTGGACGAACGTTACGGGACGTCCCGCGAAGAGTCGCGAGCGCGAGTAAGTGAATCGAACTCGAGGCGTTCGTTATTCATAAATCGTGAGAATCGGTAATGCGTCTGGGGCCGTGGGCAACGCGTAACCACTGCGACTAACTGGCGTGCGGTCGCACGCACGCGGGTGGCGCGTATAGATAGGTATGCGCGTAAATGAGAGCTGGTGGAAGGATCCTCGAACTCGGGCGGTCCTATCTCCGGTGTATATATGCGTAGATGGGAAAGAAAAATCATCCATCACGTTCGAGGCTATCCCCAGAACTCGGCCGAGAGTGCCGAGTGCCGCGGCCGTCCGGACGGCCGGGCCATGTCTTAGGCATCGGCATTCTCCGCGGACTCCCGTCATAAAATTGATGAGCGTCTTTGACTAATTTATTACGTCGAAAAAACCGCACGAAATTCATAACGATCCAATCGAAAGATACACGCTAGTTTGCCTTTACGACAAGAACGCCGCGTCGGCTGGCTCTATACGAGGCGAACGTCTAACCAGATGCGTACGTACGTTTGTACATATTTACAAATCGTACTTACTATATACGTAGGTAAAGTACATATGCATTTATGAACGACGATAGTGAGCACAATTTGAATCCACGGGTGAGTACAGAATCCTCGCGCTGGTCAGTGACGATAATTAGAGACGCAGCACGTTTACGACGCGACGGACTTCGAATTACTCCTCCAGTCACAGATCCTGATTAGTAAATTCATATCCTTATCGCGAAGCAACGAGACTCGCGTTCCTTATACTCTACCTTGTAATCGATACCCGCGATTTAACTTCGCCGTACCGCAACGCACCGCGACCCCGTCCAATGTGTGGCATTCTAATAATTTAATTAATACCAATAAATACATCTGTAGATACGAATACGCGAATGTTTGCTTTCTAACTCCCACTTATCTTGACTCAGCTGTTTCCCCCGCTAACGAAGCATTAGATAAGGCAAGGTAGCCCCATTTAAGAGCATGGGCCTTCTTCGAATCGTCTCGTGGGACCCACAGTAGAAGTAAGCAAAAGCTTGAAAAAGAATAAGACAGGTTGTCGGTAGATGTGTCTCCTGGCATTGGCGATGTCACACTGCATTGGGGATTATCGAACATAGCATGAGATTCGACTCACACCTCTGAATATAAACNTATTACGTCCCGGCGCGGCGCATACATTACGGATTAAGGGGTATCGGTAGAGACACGCGGTAATGGGCTTATCGACGCCATGGGAATATGGGATTACCGTAATAAAGCTACGGAAACCGAAGACGCGTCCCGCACGCGTATAAACGTCCATGAGACAGAAAAATGCAAATGCCCACGTTTCTAAACACCAATTTTCAACCCTCGAATAAAACCCTAACAATCGGCATTTAATTCGAGATTTCCTACTGGCTCACACGCCGATCGATCGATTGATCATTTATATACGATTATATGTGCACGTATGATGTAATAATTATATACGTTTATGTACAAGTACCTCAAACAATTGTATTTAATTCGTTAAATACCAGAATTAGAAGAAAAATGCATAGGATCTTTTGTTATAGAGGATGTCAATAGCTACAACTTTTTTATAAAAATTTTTTCGGTGGCGCCNTTTATCGGTTATTTATTTATCGCGATGGCGAGGGCGAGGGCGAGGCCCGAGAGCGAACGCGGACGCGGAGGATCCAAGAATCGCGCGGATCTACCGATGCGAGATGCTCCACCTAACAGAGGATCGTACACGCGTAAGGTAGGACCGTCGGCTTTTCTCCGATTGGTCGATACGTGGCCCGCCATTGTTTCATTCACGCCTGTTGCACGTTTCTCGTTTATCCCGTGCGGATTGCTCCAGCTGGGTTCGAACCAGCTCGCCTCCGCGGGACACGGGCTCAGCTCGTCGCATCCTCGCCATGGCTATACGTATAAATGGCAACGCGATCGACGTTGACGGTAATATGCCAGCCGTGAATCATCGGTTACGAACCGCTTGTTCCGACGCGAAGAAGATCGGAAGGGGCGACGGGGGGAGGAGGAGGAGGAGGAAGAACGAAATTTAAATACCGCGTCGAGTTTTACGAGCAGCTCGTTAACCGACAGCGTCCGCCCGCTCGTTCCCGCGTATCGCCGGACCATTTCTGTCCGAACGAACCACCGCGAATCGACGACGTACGCTCGGTAGATACACTTAGGAACAAGCGTATTTAAGTCGATCGTTGCCGATCCCTAAACGGACAAAGTAGCCGTCCACGTGCGCACGTTACGCAGCGGAATTCGCGTGTCGCGACGCCAACGACGAGGGTCGGCGAACGAGACGAGAGGAAACGGCGATCGTTAAAGGGAAACGGGAAAAGGGCAAAGATGAAGACGTAGATAAACAGAAATAAGGGAACGGACATAGGGAAGAAAGAAAGGTGTGGGTACAGGAATGCAGAAAATCCTCTTAATCCTGGAAAGGTAAGCCGGCGAGGAGACGGATGATCTCGATGACGATGGCATGCACGGCTAGTTGCCGATCGCGATCCCGGGGGAAAAGGCTCCATTCAAATTTTGCGAGACCAAACAGAACCGAGTCAAGCCGACCGCGACTGAAACTAACCGACCGAAAACTATTATTTGGAAAATCGAGGATACGCGGAACTGAAAGGACCGTCGATGCGGGACCATTCACAGCTGGCTTGTAAAACACAGAGATCCCGTGAAGATATACCATGTATCCCGTCCCATGGTCTAGTGTGGTCTCGCCGAACCTCGTGTTTTTCAACAAACCAAACATCGTGCTTATACTATGTACACGTTTGCGCCTTATATGTATATATATTTAGTCTTGTTATAGGAACAACAAAATTAACTAAACTGATATTTGATGTTTTGTGCAAATATACATATAAGATCATAAATATGTATACCGAATTAACTTTCTATCTTTCTTTCTCTCTTCTTTTCAGAACCGCAATTAACGAACGAAGAAACAAACAAAACTGCGAATCGCGAACGTCGAAATCAACGCGAGACGATAGTTTCCCGGCGTTCGATTTCAATTTACTTGATCATTAACTCGACGCGCGCCGTCGCGTCGCGAACCGAGAAGAATAGCCGCATACACACATTCGCGTCTTCGTTGTGCCAGTGAGGAATATCGACAGGGTCGTCTCTCGATGAGAAGCGGACCGTGGAAACTCCGGCCGAGGCTACAGGTCGAGTTCGCTTAATCCGCGGGAGCAACAAACAACGATCTCGAAAGGCATTGTGTGCGTGTGTGTCTATAGGCGGCAGGGCGGTGCACCGGCGAGAATAAAGAAAAGCTGTCTGTAAAGATTTGGAAGAAAACTCGAATCATCGGTTACTTGGCTGCCCGAAAGGGCTTTTCACGGTTTCCCAGACTCCAGGTAATCCGAGCACGCCGAATTGTAATGCAAAACCGTTAATCTAGAATGTAGACGGAACGGTATGACCTGCCACTAATCTTCTTATATTTGCGAGAATACGGAGTATGTAAATAATCTCGTAGCGGTCCATGTTGCCTAAGTCCGTCACAAAACCGGCCGAAAACGACAAGTAATTCCACTGGGAGGTCGGCACATCATTATATTCCTAATAAGAAAGAAACCTTTCTTCGACGTTATCGGAATTTAAAATCTCCTCAGTACTACACTTTTCAGTTCGCTTCGCTCGTTTCTATTATTCGCTTCCTTATTCCGCTTGTGAGTCTTAACCATGGTTTTTACGGGTCACTTGGCATGAAATGTTTTTATAATTTGGTGGCGGTCAGGTGCGGCAGTGGTCTACCAGACCGAAAGACCCAATAATACGGAGCGAACAGAGCGTCGCGTCACCCACTCAGTGGGGTTTGACCATTACCCGCCTTTCAAACCTCGAGGGAAGCCTTTTACAATTAGACAATGTCTGTATAGCCCTATCTTCATCTTCATCGTTCTTCCCCTCGATGCATGCATATCGTACTATAAATATCTCGAATGCGTACGAGCACCTAACTGTGCTCCTGTTCCTCGTTTGTTTCCCAAGTTTCACGGTTTTGCGAGAATGCATATAATTTGTAAATAGATATAGATACATATCTATATGTATACGGTAGCCACGTGTAAATATCGAGGACGAAGGATACGGGGGCCCGAGTCCCGAGAAGAAAGCGGAAGAACTCGGACTCTTTCGATACGTAGGTAAATCCGCTCACGGCGTATTCGTGCGTCAGGGTATCAACGCTTCTACCTGTCAAAAGAACGTATAGGTGTGGAAGACGCTAAGACGCACACGACACGAGTACAACGCGTATAGTCGGGGTAGTACACCCATCCTCTCGACCGCCGATATAATATGTATACCTATCCAACAGACGACCCTCTTCAAAGCTAACCACGCCTAGTTAGCCGGCATTGTACACGGTAGACTTTATGAACTGGAAACGAACGGTCACGGCAATCGTGACAACTTGATCGTTACCCGTGGTAGGCCAGGGAATCGTGACCCACGCGTCGCGACGGACACCGGATAATTCGAAATTTTTCAGGTCTCGAGGAAACCCGAAATTTCGGAGCTACACGAAAATCTGTAAGTGGCAGATCTCGTCGAGCGTTTCGTCGATTTAATACAACGTAACGATCGTGACCTACGAGTCGACGATATTCAGGGTTTCAGAGCCTATGAAATTTAATAAACGATATTCCATCCCATTAAACGCGATCATCGTGCGCTATCTAATCCCGTGTGTCAAAGCGACGTGATTAAGTGTGGAATATTAGGTGTTCGTCCTATCTCCCTCCCTCCCCTTTCACTCTCTCTCTATCTATCACTCGTTCGCTGTCCCCTTCTCCGTCCCTTTTGCCTTTCGATTTTAATTAATCCTCGAAAGTCACGTGTACCCTCTAAATTCCTATTTTCTCTTCCCCACACCCTATTCCCTATTCTTATTTCGTTCGGAGATCAACGCGTTACACCGCGTCGACGATTATGATTTTGGGCTGACTACCGCCTTTTACCAGCGGATTCGGTTTCGACCCCGTCCTAAACAAATAGAATCAGAAATCGGGGATAAATATATGTAAAGCTATATCGGTCATTAAACGCGGGACAGCGTTTGCGGCCACACTCGGTGGACACGTGCAAGCTCGATCAATGCCAGTAGTACATCCCCACGTCCACGTGTGCATATTGTATGTATAGGTGCACATAATATATTTAAATCAAATATTAAGAGATTTATAGGAAAGGGAGGAAAATAGAAATATTGAAGTATGCGGGTAACCGCTAAACCTTGAAACGATGAAATTAAAGGAAGAAAGGTCTCGTACTGAGATCTCACATACATTTATTTAGTTTGTATACTTGCCGTCCTGAAAAAGTAGGACCATTTCGCGCAGCTTGGAAGGTGATGAGGATTCCAGCGATCGGTTTAGGCCTCACGGATACAGCCTTAGTGCAGACGGATAAACAAAAGTTACTATCTGTAACGAATGGAATTGCATTAGGAAATGGTAAACGAGAGGGGAATGCGCACAACAATCAAAAACTGAACTGTGCCCAGTCCTACTCTTTCGGGACAGCAAATATATGTTTCGACAGATCTCGCTTATTCTAAATAAATCTCGTCTAACCGATTGAACACTAAATGGAACGTTAAATCATTGTTTCGCGATACACTCGGGTTATAATTCGAGGAGTTGGTTCGCGTTGGCTCGGCAAACGCGTGCCATCGACCGTCACCCTCGCGAGAACGTTGCGACTTGCGACCACGATCCGTTGATATCGAAATTACGTAGCCAAGGGTGAACGATGAAACAGGACGGAACGTGGGGTCCGCGACAACCGGCTCTTTAATTTAATTACAAACGATGATCGAGCATTGTACGAAATTACTCGTTGAGTTGTTTCAAAGGACAATGTTATCAGTTATCGAATATACCGTTGTCATTCGCCTCGAGTCGTTAAATAAACCAAGTAAACCATTTTCTACTATTACGGTTCGAATAATCCGATCGAGAGATCTCTTTCCAATTGGTTCCAGTAGTCAGTCGATCAGACGCATAAACGTTCTCGGTGAACTTTTTTTTCATTCGCTTCGTTTTAATCGTACTTTAACGAGTCCGACTCGTGATCACAATTTTGTACTAAATATAAATATCATGAGTCGAACTCGTGATCATAATTTTATAGCAAACGCGGGTATAGCGAGTCTGACTCATGGTTATAATCTCGTATCCATCGAGGATGTGCAAACTTTATTATAAGTATAAAAAATGAAGGAGAATGACTTGAGAATGAACGAGGCTCTAAGTTTCTCGAGCTAAATGGCACGGGAAGGGGTTAAAAATGCGCGGATAACCGCGGTGTAGATAAATCTTTCTATAGAAGTTCGAAACATGAAATTCGACCCTCCTTCATTTTTGCATAATGGTTTTACACCCTCCGCAAACATCTGTGTAGTACCTATGTTCCTCTCTACCCTTGGCTCAGTGGATAAATTGATAAAAAGCGAAATCGTTTGTAAAATGTCAAATAACCGACGCTAAACCCTATCCGAATACACTATAAATACCTAAATATGTAGCTACTCCGTCTTAATACGACAACAGTTTATTTCATGCGACGTACGATCGTACAGAAGTATCCCAGGACCGCTGACCCTGTTCGGTGGAAACGAAATCCATTCCGTCCCTGACACCAGACGATTTATAAGAATTTGTAACCGGAGAAATATTCGTCCTTCCTTCGCAAAGTTGTTTCACAAGTAGACACATACGTGGTCCTGAAATTGAGAACATTAAGTAACGTACGAAGCTGTAACTGAGCGATCGTTCTGACGTGATTCTACGTATTTAGTCTGTAGTCCGTTCGTTCGTTGTGGCCCAGGACGCGCGTGTCAATTATGCGTAACAAGCGAAATGAAAGAGTGGTGCGGCGTGGCGGCGGCGGCGGCGGCGGCCCCACTGAAAATCAGTCGAAAACAAACTCTGAAAGGATCGTAGCAGCCCCTAATCAAGTCCCGTTTAATAAAACGGCTGGGTCAACCCACCCTCGTTTCTCACTAGCCGCCCACCCTACTCGGTACGATACGGTGTCGTCCCTTCGTGGCTAATCTGACTTTGATTAAAGTTTTAGCGACACCCACCAAAGGCTAAAAGCGTGCGCCGGCCGATAGAAATTCGCTGCTGGTTGCTGGTATCTATCTACATGCGTCCTCGCGCGAAGACCCACACCGAGCCGAGCGCGCGCGCCGCCAAGGTGCGTTTGTTGCGATCGTGTAAGTCCATTTTTATTACGTCCCGGCGCGGCGCATACATTACGGATTAAGGGGTATCGGTAGAGACACGCGGTAATGGGCTTATCGACGCCATGGGAATATGGGATTACCGTAATAAAGCTACGGAAACCGAAGACGCGTCCCGCACGCGTATAAACGTCCATGAGACAGAAAAATGCAAATGCCCACGTTTCTAAACACCAATTTTCAACCCTCGAATAAAACCCTAACAATCGGCATTTAATTCGAGATTTCCTACTGGCTCACACGCCGATCGATCGATTGATCATTTATATACGATTATATGTGCACGTATGATGTAATAATTATATACGTTTATGTACAAGTACCTCAAACAATTGTATTTAATTCGTTAAATACCAGAATTAGAAGAAAAATGCATAGGATCTTTTGTTATAGAGGATGTCAATAGCTACAACTTTTTTATAAAAATTTTTTCGGTGGCGCCAATAATTAATTAACAAATAGACAAAAGGCAATGTATAGACAAAAGATGTATCTCTATAGCTCTCGTTGTCAGAACGATTCCACGGGCGCAGATGTTTATAATATTTAATTCTATCTATCCGTACGTGCGGCAGCACCTTCCAGCCGCGATCTTTCATAATATCTACATGCTCTAAAGAAGGCAACACAGTAACAACAGAAAACAGAACGGGGCGAAACTTCCGAAAACCTCCATGCTCCGAATTGGCTACAATTTTGAACATTGGTTCTTTTTTGATAAAAATAACGATTGCGAGATGGATTTTTGGCGACTCGAAAATTTTTTTTTATTATTTCAGAGTCGTTTTCTATGTTACCGACACGGTCATAACGCGGANTTAGAAGAAAAATGCATAGGATCTTTTTTTATAGAGGATGTCAGTGGCTACAACTTTTTTATAAAAATTTTTTCGGTGGCGCCAATAATTAATTAACAAATAGACAAAAGGCAATATATAGACAAAAGATGTATCTCCATAGCTCTCGTTGTCAGAACGATTACATAGGCGCAGATGTTTGTATTTAATTCTATCTATCCGTACGTGCGGCAGCACCTTCCAGCCGCAAACTTTCATAATATCTACATGCTCTAAAGAAGGCAACACAGTAACAACAGAAAACAGAACGGAATTCATCGCAGCACAGACACGATCTTACAGACCACGTGGTAACGTGATAAGAATGCTGTCTAAGCCTATAAGATCATTATAAAACTATAACAATAACAATGACCAAGAGAAAGCGGTAAATTTAATTGCACATAAAATGACTTCTATAAGGGATAGTAGTATTAAATTGCCAAGATGTGAAAGTTTCATCTATTTCTCATTGTGGATTGGTGCAGTATTATATTCTGTTTACAATGTGTACTTAATTAATCCTTGTAAGTATATTTAAATACTGAAGATGGTACTTAAACGATTCGTGTATTAACATTGTACATAATTTGCAGATTTTAATTATTACGATGATTTGTACGAAGATTTTGCACCAGGATGGAGTTGGATCGGAAGGAAACGAGATATTTCCGATCAAGAATGGAAAGTGTGTGTACCATTGCTAATGAAATCAGCTCCTTGGATATTCCTTCATCATGTCATTAGCCAAACCATCAAAATTTTAAGCAATTCCATGGTGTGATAATTTGGTATAATTTCGTTTCAATACCAATTTTCTCACGTAGTTATTTATAATGATACCATATACTTTTGCAGCTACTATTATGTTGTTGGTACGTCGTTGTAGCCATAACATTTACATATTTTAATATTGGAATAGCAGGCATGTTCTGTATATTAATACAACCCTGTATGATATATATTTTAACATACAAATGCAAGAAAACTACTATATGGTATATACATTTCATATGTTTGTGTATAATACAACTTCTTAAAATTCGGGACGGTCCTTTTCAAAATATGTTTCAATTTAATGACGAAGAACATTATATTCTAATGGTTACAATGTGTTGGATTCAGTTGAGAAGCATAAGCTGTAGTCTAGACAATACAAACATATATTTAAAAAATACTTCCAATAATACGTATCCTTTTTTAAGAGATCTATTATACAAAGTAGCATACTGCTTGTATTTGCCTACATTATCTTTGGGGCCACTAATCTTGTATCATGAATTTATAACGTCTGTATGTATCATTTATCATTTGAAACATATTTCCATCAATGAAAATATATAAATCAATTTTTATATTCTTACAGTTAAATCAAGTGTATGATGTCCTGAAACTTTCAAACATTGGATACTTGGCCTTCAATTTGGTCAGATACATCTTCTGGATATTGTTTGCGAATTTCATTTTACATTTTCTGTATTTCAATGCAGTACAATATCATCCAGAGGTGACACTACACTTCTTAATATATTGCTTTACGTAAATGAGATGAAAATCCTTTTATTCATTTGATTATCAGTTTGTCCGGAGTTTGAACCCATGGGCTTTGTATGGATTAGGATATTGTCTGGGACAATTTTTCTTAATCAAATACGTAGTGATGTATGGGCTTAATCATACCTTATGTGCAATAGATTCTATAAAAGCTCCACCTCAGCCAAAATGCGTAGCACGGATTCATTTGTATTCTGATATGTGGAAGCATTTTGATCACGGTTTATACAAGTTTCTCGTGAGGTATGACTCAGATACATGCACTGAACATAAAATGCAGTGGAACGTTAATATTTGTAGAAAAAATATATTTTTCAGATACATTTATGTACCTTTGTTAAAATCGAATTGCAACAAACTGACCGCTTCTTTCTTATGCTTCTCATTTATTTTTATATGGCATGGAACGCAAATGAATATTTTGACTTGGGCATTTATGAATTTTATGGGATTGAACATTGAAAGTTCAATTAAATCAGCTGAGAAAAGTAAATCCTATTTAAATGTACATAAAAAATATATGTCAAAGATGAACATCAGACGATTGAATTGTATTTTGACAAGTCCTCTTTTAGCCGTGTCAGTGATATCAAATTTTTATTTCTTTGCTGGAGTAGAAATTGGAAATATTTATATCTACAAAATATTATATGGTACTATTTTATTATGCACTTCTTGAAATATGAATTTATAATTCTATTCGGTATAATCTTGTGAATGTTATATATGTACATGGATATATTTTAATTGCAGGTACATGGTATACAACGTTTATATTACTTTTCTTTCTTTATTGTTGCTGTCAAGTTTCTATAGATGTAAAAAGCTGGGAATTGAAAAAAGACTCAAGCCTGAAGTATTAAGTGAGTGTTCTACATCATTGTGCAAAATTTATTGGAATAAATAGATTTTTTCTTGATTATCAAATAACTTTTAATCATTTTATTGTTTTAAGTACAAAATGAGTATAAAAATACAATATATAACTAAAATTATTTTTCTTATTAACATTGTTATAGTCATTTAGTGCTTATTACAAATAATAATTAAGAATTAGTACAAAGTATATGCGTAGATATTTTTTTCAAGATTATTTATGTATTAATGTTGTATTATTATATAATTAATAATCAACTTTATAATACATATAAGGCACATTATATATTATGGTATAAATACATGCAAAAATAATTCCTCAACTGTAATGATTTTATAATTAATATACAGTAATTTTAATCGTTTGGATGGTTTTATAGAGATACAGTAATTGCTTTTGCTTTGTTTTATTGCTTTCATTTATATTTAAAAAATCAGATTTATGAGCTGTTTGTACACTCATACACTTTTGTAAAAAGATATTGAGAATAAAAAGAATTATAAATTTATATGGAAGACTATTTTTAACACTTGAAAAACGTAGCACTCGAAAATATCTTGTGTACGGATATAAATGTAAATCTAAATAAATATAATTTATTAACGATTATAGACAAAAAGTTTTTGAGCTTGGAAAATAACAGTGATCTATTCACCAAGCAAATTATGATTTTGTGCTACGTTCTCCTATATTTGGCACGCTCGATTGTTATTGCTTTTAAAGTAACTCTTTAAGTTCTACATAATTTCGTATGATTAAGTAATTGATATATACATGTAAGCTGGAGCAAATTCAATAAGAATTATATTTTTAATTGGAATAATTGGAATGTCTGGCAATGATTTTGCAGCATACGTAATTTATTTTTATAAGGGATTATACTCCGAACGTCTCTAAAAATAATTCACTTGAAAGCAATAAATGCATTCTTACTCGCTTTATGTTTAATTATTTTGACTTTGATTCATGTACAAAAGCTACGCTAATACTGTGTATTTCAAAATAATGTAAAAATATTTTATTTATTTGTCAGAAATTTTCTCTGCGAATCACTATTTATATTACAACGCAACTATTTTCGCCAGATGATAAAACATTAGTAAATCTACTCTTCTTTCTAACAATATTTACATACGCGAGAAATCGAAATGTTATATATTACATACTAACAGTGCTTCTTTGTTATTTGCTTATACTTTTATAGCAGTAGTTAATTTAATTTCAATTTATATTGCTTTCAATGAAAACGATGTTTTTATTGTTGATTACTTACTTTTCTCAACTACTCCCTTTTTTAATTCCATTATTGGCAGTGCTGTTTTGATCAACTTTAAATACATTGTTTTGCAACGTATCACTAGTTAAAAACAAAATCGTATTTTGATTTCCATTCTGCTTTATGTTAACAGCTTGCATGTGTTTATTGAGAAGCGTGAATTTTTTATTCAATTGCTTTCTTGCTTTAATCTGTGGAAGTATATTGATGCATTTATCTTGTACTATTATACCCGCGATGGGTTCATTATGGAGATACAAGCGTTGTTCCATTGAATTCGATGCTTTTTTATCCTCCTCAGAAACAAAATTCGAAGATGGCGTAACTCGATTATTCATCAAATTTGTAATAACTGTTTGATAGCTCTGCAATTGGTTATCTGCTTGTACCATACAACTTTCATCCTGATCTGCTGAAGTATTTTGAACCGACAGTACTTTATCTGTAACTACATTTACATCTTCCAAAGCATTTAAATTTATCAGCTCCTCTGACACAGTAACTTCATGGGCTACTTCATCGAATGGTTTACAATTAAGTGTGGTAATATCACTGTCCTGCTTCTCATATCTCATATCTTCCTGAGCAACGATTATGTGCTTATTTTTATTTTTGTCATTTAGCTTAGTATGTGTGCTTGTTTGTAGTTGATGCACAGTATCGTTGGACCCAAAATCAAAATAATTTTCTCCATTATCGTCAGTTATCTGTACGCTATTGTTAATCTGTTGTTCCGACAGTTCAAAGCTCTCATTGGGTTCCAAACTGTCCGTAGCTACTATATCATTTACGAANAATTATGTGCTTATTTTTATTTTTGTCATTTAGCTTAGTATGTGTGCTTGTTTGTAGTTGATGCACAGTATCGTTGGACCCGAAATCAAAATAATTTTCTTCATTATCGTCAGTTATCTGTACGTTATTGTTAATCTGTTGTTCCGACAGTTCGAAGCTCTCATTGGGTTCCAAACTGTCCGTAGCTACTATATCATTTACGAAATCATTATATTCTACTCGAATATACGGTGATGTCTGATTTATATCATGATAAATTATTTCATGTTGACCAGTATTATTGTGACATACGATTTGATTGTTGTCATCTTTAATCACTTGTAACTTAATGTAAGAAGTACCTTGCAGATGTTGCGATTCATTGTGTACTTCGTCTGTATACTGATCCGACGAACTGTCTTCATCTCTAATAGTAATTCTGTTTTCTATAGGTATTTCAGTCTCTACAAAATCAGTCTTTTCTGAATGAGATTCAGGACAAACCTCATAAGTCTCGAAGCAGTTCTCAATCACATTTACCGTATTGTTCGATTCCCAATTTTTATCGCTGTCAATGTCGTCGTTATTTATAATATATTCTTCTTCAGTTGCACCGCTTTCGTTTTCATAGTGTATAATTGTCTTCGTTGCAGATACATCTTCGTCCATTACATAATCCTTATGTACATCGTTCTTCTTTTTTCTGTTAGTTTTAACTTTTTGAAAGTCTTCTTCAGAAAGATACAATAATTCTCCGGTAGTAGTTAAAACCTTCCCGTGTCTCGTCTTTAAATGTCGTTTATAAGTATTTCTTGTTTTAAATCTGATAAAAAAATGAATGTTTGTTTTAAATATGATACGTTATTTTATGTACTAAATGATATAAGATCAATGTGCCTACCGTTGTCCACAATCGTCGCATCCAAACGGCGCTTCGCCGGTATGCCTACGCCGATGCTCTCTAAAATGCGACGGATGCCTAAACTTTTTCCCGCAGTCAGCACACGTGAATCGAGTTTGATTTTGATGAATTAGCATGTGATATTTCAAACTATGTCTTCGGGTGAAAACTGCCCTGCATATGCGACACTCATACGGTTTTATTCCCGCGTGACTTCGGTAATGGGACACCAATGTCGTAGGTGCTGTGAAACTTCGTGGAGGATTACAAATTCGACATTCAAGATTATTTCCCGTTGGGTTCCCTTTCTTCTTAATGCGTTCCATGAAAGCCAATGCCATTTCCCTTTCCTCTTTGCTAGTGCCTATAAACTTCGCTTTCCCTTTAGGTTTAGTAATCGTAATCTCTGTATGTTTGTCACTGCCTTCGTTTGACCATGATATTTCTAAAAATATGACAAGAAATTTATGTACACATTAATAATAAAGCGTATCGTAGTACTTAAATATTTTATAAATTTACTTGGCATATAAATACCTTCAGATTTTGTATTACTCTTTTCTGGCAATTTTTTCTTAATATGAGTATACTCTTTCATATGTACACTGTCAGTACCAACGACCATAAGAACAATCTACATAAAAAAATATATTAGAGCTCATTCATTTTTTATATATTATAGTCGAACTTACATTCTCGTCAGTTGTTGCTTCAGGATTATTATTATGTGGTGCTTCTTTTTCACTAGGGCTTTCCTCTCTCAAACGCTCGTAATAACTGTGATCTCCAAAGGCCTTAGAATCTATTATATCTGTATCCTTATCTTCTGCATTATGCACCTTTTTAGGATTCTCTCTCTTCTCAACATTTTTGTTTTTATCCAACTCCTTAAAAGTAGAATCATTCAGCAGAATACTTCTTAAATAATTTGTTGGCTTTTCCATAATAACATTCTTGTTCTCCTTATTCAATGTTTCTTGCGGTTTCCTTAACTGTTGAAATCTAGCCTTTTTACTTTGGGCATTTGCTTTGTAACTTTTATGACCGACTGACTTTGCAATAAACGTTTTATCTGTAAAATCCAATTATCACGTAGTAATTAATATGTAACATTTTTTGTCCATGTAAATGGGAGAACGTTTACTTACAGGCTTCCGTATTGGATTCTAAGTATTCCAAGTGCTCTGCTAAATGAATCTTAATAGACATTCGCGCTCTTTCCTCACTTGCAAAGCTAGTGTATTTCTGACCACATCCAATAATCAGAGCACATGTGTATGAGTATTGCCTCTTTAATTCATCACTTGTAAAAATGGAAAACAATTTAATCAGCTGAGTAGTAGGCATAGATAGGAGTTGTGGCACATTGAAAAATGATTCATGGCTCTTCCTCTTCACGTGATCTGTCTTCGGCTTGCACTGCGATGGTACTATCAACAACTTGTTACGTTTCTTTTCTGAATTTAATGTCTGAGATGCAACTTCTGCAAGCATATCTAATAAAGCAGCAGGACTATCGCTTCCCATAATACCTGAAATTAATATTATTATATTCTTTAGTAATTTTTAATTTGACGATTATGATAAATATTCCTCCATTTTTTATGATGAAAATTAATATTCACAGAGAAACAACAAGTTGCTTGATCATTGCTAATACTATAACATATGACAATCTTTTGAAAATTAGTTACCTTTTTCATTAGAAAATGGTAGCATAAAGTTATTTATTTTCTTAGTGCGTAAATCGCTTGGATATTATCAGAAAAATAAGAATTTCTATTTATTAGCAGGTAATGCGAAATTATTCTTCAAGCGTCACTCTAGCAGACGCCATAAGGACGCCCAGCAGACGGTTTTTCACAACTTATCTCTACCTTACTTATTGCTTAAAAATCATTGTATATTATCTGCTAGAGCGTATTACTATATTAAAAAGACGAAAAATTCCGTTAGTTGTGTATAAAACTAATAAACAAGTACCTTCGTTATACGAATTTGGAGCGTATTCATGATTTGTTTTGGTATTCATTATGGCATTTGTATTCGCGGCGTGTATTCATTCCACTACCTTCTCTGCACAACAGGTTCCTTTTTGTTGTTCTCCTGTTTCTCTTCTTTCTTCTTGTCAATCCTGAAACAGTACTGCCAATCTGTGAACGACCAATGAAAACGATATGCGCATGTGCACTTCGCGAATTTTTAGTTTTCTATTCCACCGCAGGGATACATTTCGCATGTATTATTCTCTCTCTCTCTCTGGAGCCAACGAGAATCACCCCTTCCATTTACGCACACTACCGCACCGTATTCATGTGCTCCGAGCTCGGCTCAACTTCGGCTTAGTAGAGAGAGAAGACGAAACATCAGTCCATTGCTTTTGATCCTGATGATGTTTCGTCTTCATTCTCTACTAAGCCGAAGTTGAGCCGAGCTCGGAGCACATGGATACGGTGTGGTAGTGTGCGTAAGTGGAAGGGGTGGTTCTCGTTGGCTCCCCTCCTCAACCTGGTCACTCTGGGCCTGACTGGGCCTGACCGAAGGGCCTGACGCTAGATTGGTGTCCTATGCACAGGTGGCGTCGGTCTGATGTCAGATTCTGCGTTAGATGTCAGGATTTGGCATCACTCTGACATCAATCTGCTGTTAGATGGCTGGCTGGGAAGATCTCACATTTTGCATTTTCGAAAAAGGTCAGTGAGATTTGTTTATTTATTCTGATTCTTCTATGATCTCAAATTTTTTCGGAAATCAATTTCTATATTTTTTATAAATAGTGAAATTAACAAATGTAATCCCTTTTTATTATTTTCAATTTTTACAATTATCTGAAATGCATACTAGTGAAATACCAATTGTGAAATTAACCGTCCTGTTTGTTTACCTATTATTAAATTCCACTGTATCCATTTCCATTAGTTTTCGATAAGACCCTCCACCTGTTGATATTTGATTATTGATAATGTTCGAAAGCTTTGCATCATCAATGCAATTTTTGTACAAAAATGAGAATAAAAAATATGTTGACATAAAAAATTGTGGAATGCATTCGAAATGATCTTGCTATAGATCGAAGATGCATACAGCCTTGACAAATGACATCACGTTACTAAATTAGGACTTCTGTTACCTGCGGCATACATGTTGCCGATGTCACACATAGCGTAGGATTGAAGGATTCTAATAATTCATTACTTTACAATTCATTTGCAAAAATGGACACTCCTAATTTTCTGCCTCCGCATCACTTTAAAATATTCATTATATCACACATGTACTTACAATAGTTTATTATTGCTTAAATTTGTATTATATTAGAAATATATCTAATAGCAGCATTTATTATATTACATGCTTCTTGCAGGCGATGCTATCAAGTAATATGTAACTCTGTAAAGTTGAAATCTCTCTTATTATTTATAATAAGTAAGTTTTGTTTAAATTTTATGTTTTGGAAATGCATAAATTTAATTTAAGATTTAGTACATTTTATAACTATATACTGGAATTTTAAAACAGATTATTTCATACCTGTTAAACAAAAAGTGCAAATATACTTATTGCAATGACAAACAGTTCAAGATATTTAGGATACCATAGTAATATAAGTAGAAGTAGAGAATATTTGACAGATGGGGACGAGAGTCACCGTGCTCCATCAGATCGCACAGTATCTGAATACATTGTATCTGCTGATCACACGACAATGGTAATTTGTAATGCATGTAATTTCACTATTACATTGTAATATGTGTAACTAATACGACCTAATTACTTAGGTAAAATCAAAGAAGGACCATCCAGAAAAATATGAGAAAGAAGAAGCACGACATTCCCGAAATGTACACAACAGCCGTGGTTCGGTGTTATCTGGTTCTTCAAGACACAGTCTTCATCCCCTTAGCAAAAGTAATTCACATGGTAGCATATGTGACAATGGTTCAGATATATACATAACGAGTGCTGCGTATAGAACAACTTCAGACATAAGGTTGAAAGCATAATAAGATATGACATTTCTTATCTCTGTAATCATATTATAAAATTCTCTATTCTTCAATTCAACAGCCACGTATCGCACCCCAGTTCAAGATTAGGTCATCGCACGCCTAGTCATTACAGTTATGGTTCTGCGAAATCTGTAAAGTCCCAGACATCCAGGAAAGATGGTATTATCATAGAAACGATGTCCACACCTAATCCTTTTTGTCCAAATACTAAAGGAGTTTGCTGCCTCATGTTGTTACTTAATCTTGGTTTAATCCTCGTCGCATTAGGCTTTGTTATAGTGATACAATTTTTTCAACCCTTAATAGTTTGGTAAGTAGACCTTGCACATGTTATATCATGAGTTCACAAATGCATCATGTAAAGAGAATGTACTTTGTTTGTTTCTTAGGATCTTGGGAATAGTGTTTCTGGTATTTGGATTCTTAACACTGTTAGGAAGTCTCATATACTGCGTACATGTGTTCAGAAATGCAAAACATCCACATGATATCAATCCCGAGGATCTATATTGGACAAGATATTGGCAGGGACACGTAGGCTCAGCGCCTGAGGTATACTATAAAGCAGAAGATAAATATCACGACGACGGATACAGTGACCGAATGAGCAAATATTCTCACAAATCATACGATAGACAGAGATATTAAAACAAAGAAGTGTATATTATATATACTAACTATAGATTAACACGTACTGATGATATAGTTCATGGAACTATATTTTGTTTAAAACAATGACTATTTTTATATGTATTGTATATTACTTCATATACAAGGTATCAAAGTACATGACACAATGTTTACAATCGTGCCTGATGCAGTAAAAAATATAAAAGACATATCCATTAATCATGTTACAATTAAATATTTATTTATAATAAATAATATGTAACAAATATAAGGTATATTTTACTTCCTCCACATTTTTCTACATGCAACAGTATGATCAAATAATTTTTCATTTAAAAACTTCCCTTGACCATCAAGAATGAAATAAAAGGGTCTACCTTTGACTTTGACTGGTAAGTAATTTGTCATATTTCCTCTTGTGAACGTAGTTTGCACCTTAAGAAACGCACAAGGTTTAAGAAATATAAAAATCAATATTAAATTTCAGTGGAAACGTACCTCATTAGCAGGAATATTCACACTACGACTGTACTTGAACAAATGATTAGTGATGATAGTTATTTCATTACCACCTTTGTGTAGAATGATATATTTTATAATTCTCTCATTCAAGATGTATAGTAAGGCACAGGCCATGGGTCCTGTAAGTATTAAAATAAATATGAAATATAAATTTGAAATTATCTTAATATGTTAAATTCATTTCATATTTTATATTACCTGCTGTAAGAGCATATGCAAAGTATAATACACCTGTTCCATTAGCTCTTAAATAGTCACTCCAGGTAGAATAATTAGACCATGTTCTCATATATTTAGGATCATAGGAAGCAAGTCCAATTAGACCACACACGAACACCCATCCATAGAAAATTACTCTTAACATCAGAAAGTCACGTGCCCTTTCATTTTTATACAATATTACATTGTTTTTTACATTTGTATTTATCTTTGCCTCTGCTACAAATTCTTCACTAATAGCTCTGTATACACATACACGTATCTTGCAGGAAATAATTTAAAAGTAATGTATTCTTTTATTAACTATAAAATGAAACTGTGTTACCTTAATGTACTTTTTACTTTAATTGTACATTTCTGTGAAGAATGAAAAGATTGATAGACCACAGGTTTTCTGCACTTAGCATTTTTTGCTAATGATTGATAAACAATTCGTAATTTGTGAATGGAATTTGATATACATCTACAAGACGAAGTACTCAGGAGCATCATTGTTATTGTATAACTGCATACGCTTTGTTATGCTGTTGGCACAATTTATGTTTTTCACTTTTGAATAAAGCTTCCAGCTTTTCTGTCATTTCGTTTTATGATCCATAATTCACTTTATTTAAAAACTAACTGAACACGTGTTATTTACAATGTAGGAAACGTTATTTTCTACGACATTGTCGTAATACCAGAGGCATCATATCATTAGATGATACACTGATGATACGCAAAGGCGATACGATACAAATGGACACCGGGCTCTTGAGAGTCGGGATCGAAGAGCATTTATTAAAATAAAGAAATAAACGCGAAATGGGTGATTTCTTAGCAGCGAATAATGTTTGTGGACAAAATTTATTGCGGCTTGTATCCCGTGGGAATGCTATTATAGCCGAATTGATGAGATTAAAGGACTATGTGCCACCTGTCTTTAGGTTATTTACATATTTGCGAATTATTATGAAATCGTTATTTATAAAGTAATACTATATTGGAACAATTCTTCTTATTTCTGCTTGACAGTTTTAACATATCAACATTTTCTATTCATTATCCAAACTAAAAATGAAACTGTGTTTTTAAGATTAAAATTAAACTGTACTTTTTATTTTACAGCCTAGACTCGAAAAAGATCATCCAAAAGTATGGATCAATTATAATTGATTTTGCTTATTTTAAATCAGTTAATACTTATGAGCAAAAAATAGAAAATGATCCTGTAAGTACATTGACGATAACAGAATCCTATCCAAGTAATATATTTTTTCTTTCTTTTTATATTAATCAGATATGAAATTATTTTGATTCTTCTAGGTACTTCAAGAAACGGATGAAGAACTACGAAATAATTTTTCCGACATAATCTCAAGGTTCTACTTAGCTTTCGAAAGCATACACAAATATGTAACAGACTTGAATCTCTTTGTAGATGAATTAGGGGATGGAATGTATATCCACCAATCTATAGACACTATAATGCTTAATGAAGAAGGAAGACAATTAATGGTATTCTTCTCGTTACGAACATTCTTTTCATAATTAAAGATGTTTTGCAAATTTTAATTGTTTCATCTCAACAGTGCGAGATGGTGTATCTATATGGAGTCATGTTACTTTTGGTAGACTATCATTTTGATGGACCTGTAAGAGAGAGATTGCTTGTATCTTATTATCGATACAATGCTCAACGTTCATCTTCCACGAGAGTAGATGATATATGCATGTTACTGCGCTCAACAGGATTCTCGAAAACTTCTAATAAACGGCCTTCCAATTATCCTGAGGAATATTTTAAGTAAGTTATGTTAATCTAATTATTATCAATTTTTAATTGTATGTAGAAATAAAACTGATATTACAGACGAGTCCCNTATGGGTCCTGTATGTATTAAAATAAATATAAAATATAAATTTGAAATTATCTTAATATGTTAAATTCATTTCATATTTTATATTACCTGTTGTAAGAGCATATGCAAAGTATAATACACCTGTTCCATTAGCTTTTAAATAGTCACTCCAGGTAGAATAATTAGACCATGTTCTCATATATTTAGGATCATAGGAAGCAAGTCCTATTAGACCACACACAAATACCCATCCATAGAAAACTACTCTTAACATCAGGAAGTCACGTGCCCTTTCATTTTTATACAATATTACATTGTTTTTTACATTTGTATTTATCTTTGCCTCTGCTACAAATTCTTCACTAATAGCTCTGTATACACATACACGTATCTTGCAGGAAATAATTTAAAAGTAATGTATTCTTTTATTAACTATAAAATGAAACTGTGTTACCTTAATGTACTTTTTACTTTAATTGTACATTTCTGTGAAGAATGAAAAGATTGATAGACCACAGGTTTTCTGCACTTAGCATTTTTTGCTAATGATTGATAAACAATTCGTAATTTGTGAATGGAATTTGATATACATCTACAAGACGAAGTACTCAGGAGCATCATTGTTATTGTATAACTGCATACGCTTTGTTATGCTGTTGGCACAATTTATGTTTTTCACTTTTGAATAAAGCTTCCAGCTTTTCTGTCATTTCGTTTTATGATCCATAATTCACTTTATTTAAAAACTAACTGAACACGTGTTATTTACAATGTAGGAAACGTTATTTTCTACGACATTGTCGTAATACCAGAGGCATCATATCATTAGATGATACACTGATGATACGCAAAGGCGATACGATACAAATGGACACCGGGCTCTTGAGAGTCGGGATCGAAGAGCATTTATTAAAATAAAGAAATAAACGCGAAATGGGTGATTTCTTAGCAGCGAATAATGTTTGTGGACAAAATTTATTGCGGCTTGTATCCCGTGGGAATGCTATTATAGCCGAATTGATGAGATTAAAGGACTATGTGCCACCTGTCTTTAGGTTATTTACATATTTGCGAATTATTATGAAATCGTTATTTATAAAGTAATACTATATTGGAACAATTCTTCTTATTTCTGCTTGACAGTTTTAACATATCAACATTTTCTATTCATTATCCAAACTAAAAATGAAACTGTGTTTTTAAGATTAAAATTAAACTGTACTTTTTATTTTACAGCCTAGACTCGAAAAAGATCATCCAAAAGTATGGATCAATTATAATTGATTTTGCTTATTTTAAATCAGTTAATACTTATGAGCAAAAAATAGAAAATGATCCTGTAAGTACATTGACGATAACAGAATCCTATCCAAGTAATATATTTTTTCTTTCTTTTTATATTAATCAGATATGAAATTATTTTGATTCTTCTAGGTACTTCAAGAAACGGATGAAGAACTACGAAATAATTTTTCCGACATAATCTCAAGGTTCTACTTAGCTTTCGAAAGCATACACAAATATGTAACAGACTTGAATCTCTTTGTAGATGACTTAGGGGATGGAATGTATATCCACCAATCTATAGACACTATAATGCTTAATGAAGAAGGAAGACAATTGATGGTATTCTTCTCGTTACGAACATTCTTTTCATAATTCAAGATGTTTTGCAAATTTTAATTGTTTCATCTCAACAGTGCGAGATGGTGTATCTATATGGAGTCATGTTACTTTTGGTAGACTATCATTTTGATGGACCTGTAAGAGAGAGATTGCTTGTATCTTATTATCGATACAATGCTCAACGTTCATCTTCCACGAGAGTAGATGATATATGCATGTTACTGCGCTCAACAGGATTCTCGAAAACTTCTAATAAACGGCCTTCCAATTATCCTGAGGAATATTTTAAGTAAGTTATGTTAATCTAATTATTATCAATTTTTAATTGTATGTAGAAATAAAACTGATATTACAGACGAGTCCCATTGAATGATTCCATGATTGAACATATTATTGGACGTTTACGATCGGATGAAATATATAATCAGAGTGTTGCTTATCCACACCCGGAACATCGTAGTACTGCTCTATCTAATCAAGCGTCAATGTTAGTCGTAATTTTGTCGTTTAAACCAGTTATGTTACATTCCCACACTGCTATGATGAGAGAAATTGTAGATAGATTTTTTCCTGATAACTGGGTGATCAGTATTTATATGGGTATAGTAATAAATTTATGTGATTGGTGGTCACCATACAAAGCGGCGCGAACAGCTCTTAATAACAGTTTGGAATCGTCGAATGTAAAAGTTATTGCACAGAAATATGGGAAAAAGATGAAGGTAAATACATATTTCTATCCCTGAGATAATACATTTCTCAAATATTTAATTGTAACAAGATTTTTGTACATACATGTTGGTTTTAAACTTTCATTTTAGACACTGATTTCTGAGACAGAAGAAGTGCAGCTGACAATGACTTCGGATGAAAGTGCAATAGGATCTTTGGTAAAATTAGTGAAGGAATGTAACGTGACATTACATTGGATACTTTTACACACAGCAACGTCAACCATATCATTAGAAGATTCGAAACGTTCACGTATGCTCAAACAACTAGTAGTGACTGAGAGTAAATACACCATGTCCGATTGCCTTCAATTGTTACTAAGTACCGCCCAGATCGAGCAAAGAGTCAAACAATTGTACAAAGACGTACGATTAATTCTATGTTTTATAACATAAAGAATTCAAAAATGTTTTATTACCTTATTCTTTCAATTTGTAGTTATTATGTGGTAAAGAAACAAATTGGCTTAGAGCTAAGCAAACGTGTGTTGAACGCATAACAGATCTTGCTCAAATATTCGGCGGTAGTAAATCGCTTGACGGTGTTGAAAGAAATCAAAATTTACATTCTTGGTTCATGGAGATAAGCAAACATATTGACTCGTTGCAACAAGAGGATGCAAGGAAAATAGTACAATTGTTGCAGGCATTAGAAGAAGTTCAGGGTAAATATAACGAATGAAATTACGATTACCTTAATCACATTTTATACGTATAAAGTACATATTGAAATCGAAATAATTTCAGAATTTCATCAGTTGGAAAATAATTTGCATATATCGCAATATTTAGCGGATACACGTGAAATATTGCATAACATGCTGCGCACAGGGAGTATAACAGAAGATACCATGATAAGTTTAAATATAGTAACTGATTGTTGTTACGCGTGGAATATAATGGAGTCGTTCATCGAAGCAATGCAAACTAGTATAAAAGAAAGTCCTCCTAATGTAATAAAGTTAAAGGCACTCTTCCTAAAAGTAAAATTTTATTTTCTCTACTTCGTTCATAATACGAGAGTAAATTACGCTCTACTGATTTCTTATTTAGTACTTAAATACTTATTTGTTTAATTGATTTATTTCTAGATGGCTTCAGCTTTAGAAACTCCTTTATTAAGAGTGAATCAAGCGCGGAGTGCAGATTTAGCATCGGTATCGCAATATTACAGCAGGGAATTGGAGAAGTACGCTAGACGCGTGTTGCAAATAATACCCGAAACGGTGTTTGGTTTACTTGCTCAAATAGTACATCTAGAAACTAATTCTTTCAAAGAAATTCCTACTAAGCTGCCAAAAGATAAATTGAAAGATTATGCACAATTAGATGACAGATTAAAAGTATGTATATACATCCATACGTCCTCAAATATATTTATGCTCATCAACAAATATTTACAAGATACTAATGAAGATTTGAATAAAATTTTGCAAGATGGCTAAATTGACATACGCTGTATCGGTGTTTACAAAAGGCGTACTATCACTAAGAAGCGTTCCACTAGGAGTGTTAAGAGTTGATTCTCATCGTCTCCTAGAAGACGGTATACGTCAGGAACTCGTGAAGAAAGTAACTTTCGCGTTGGACAACGGTCTTATTTTCGAACCGAAGTCAAAGGTAAGTTTTCATTTGAGTTTGNGTATCTATATGGAGTCATGTTACTTTTGGTAGACTATCATTTTGATGGACCTGTAAGAGAGAGATTGCTTGTATCTTATTATCGATACAATGCTCAACGTTCATCTTCCACGAGAGTAGATGATATATGCATGTTACTGCGCTCAACAGGATTCTCGAAAACTTCTAATAAACGGCCTTCCAATTATCCTGAGGAATATTTTAAGTAAGTTATGTTAATCTAATTATTATCAATTTTTAATTGTATGTAGAAATAAAACTGATATTACAGACGAGTCCCATTGAATGATTCCATGATTGAACATATTATTGGACGTTTACGATCGGATGAAATATATAATCAGAGTGTTGCTTATCCACACCCGGAACATCGTAGTACTGCTCTATCTAATCAAGCGTCAATGTTAGTCGTAATTTTGTCGTTTAAACCAGTTATGTTACATTCCCACACTGCTATGATGAGAGAAATTGTAGATAGATTTTTTCCTGATAACTGGGTGATCAGTATTTATATGGGTATAGTAATAAATTTATGTGATTGGTGGTCACCATACAAAGCGGCGCGAACAGCTCTTAATAACAGTTTGGAATCGTCGAATGTAAAAGTTATTGCACAGAAATATGGGAAAAAGATGAAGGTAAATACATATTTCTATCCCTGAGATAATACATTTCTCAAATATTTAATTGTAACAAGATTTTTGTACATACATGTTGGTTTTAAACTTTCATTTTAGACACTGATTTCTGAGACAGAAGAAGTGCAGCTGACAATGACTTCGGATGAAAGTGCAATAGGATCTTTGGTAAAATTAGTGAAGGAATGTAACGTGACATTACATTGGATACTTTTACACACAGCAACGTCAACCATATCATTAGAAGATTCGAAACGTTCACGTATGCTCAAACAACTAGTAGTGACTGAGAGTAAATACACCATGTCCGATTGCCTTCAATTGTTACTAAGTACCGCCCAGATCGAGCAAAGAGTCAAACAATTGTACAAAGACGTACGATTAATTCTATGTTTTATAACATAAAGAATTCAAAAATGTTTTATTACCTTATTCTTTCAATTTGTAGTTATTATGTGGTAAAGAAACAAATTGGCTTAGAGCTAAGCAAACGTGTGTTGAACGCATAACAGATCTTGCTCAAATATTCGGCGGTAGTAAATCGCTTGACGGTGTTGAAAGAAATCAAAATTTACATTCTTGGTTCATGGAGATAAGCAAACATATTGACTCGTTGCAACAAGAGGATGCAAGGAAAATAGTACAATTGTTGCAGGCATTAGAAGAAGTTCAGGGTAAATATAACGAATGAAATTACGATTACCTTAATCACATTTTATACGTATAAAGTACATATTGAAATCGAAATAATTTCAGAATTTCATCAGTTGGAAAATAATTTGCATATATCGCAATATTTAGCGGATACACGTGAAATATTGCATAACATGCTGCGCACAGGGAGTATAACAGAAGATACCATGATAAGTTTAAATATAGTAACTGATTGTTGTTACGCGTGGAATATAATGGAGTCGTTCATCGAAGCAATGCAAA
>SMSR01014319.1:46977-71394 GCA_019453355.1 Ceratina japonica
CGGAAAGATCTTGGAAATACTTTCAGGAGGAGAAACTTGATAATAATTCGACAACTTTTATCGGAAGGCTTGCTCGTGAATTAATTCGAATCACAGATCCCAGGTAAACATATCACACGGTTACTCTATATATTATAATAAAATAATAATTATATATGTACATACAGAACTACTGTCTACATTGAGCATTCACTAGCCTGGTATGATCTGAAAGCCCAGACAGAAGTACTAAATTACAAAATCTTCTCAAGAACATTTGAAGCAATCGGTACACCCGGTTTAATAGGACTAGACAAACTTATTTCATTTTACATTATCACCGAATTAAGCAATATGATATGCTACATAGAAAAGAACATTCGGAATAAAACATGGTCGTCTACGATTGATCATTTCAGTGCAATACTAAATTCTACAGATTCTACTAAAGGTAATAGTATTGTTTTACTTGCGTTAATCACATAAGTGATAAGTTACTGCCTATTTATTTTATTTAATACAATTATTATATTTATAGCTAATTTATCTAAGCTTCATAGTTCAATCACTGCCCAAATAAGTAAATTTTGTCCACAACTACTTGAATGGGTATTAAAAGTTGGGCATTATCAACTGCTTAAGAAAAAGATAGCGTACGAATTAAATACCGCTTGCAAATTTGAAGCTAAGCACATGGAAGCAGCGCTTCAAACATTGAATAAGTACGCCTGACTAATTATTTAAGAAAATGCATGTATANAAATCGAAATAATTTCAGAATTTCATCAGTTGGAAAATAATTTGCATATATCGCAATATTTAGCGGATACACGTGAAATATTGCATAACATGCTGCGCACAGGGAGTATAACAGAAGATACCATGATAAGTTTAAATATAGTAACTGATTGTTGTTACGCGTGGAATATAATGGAGTCGTTCATCGAAGCAATGCAAACTAGTATAAAAGAAAGTCCTCCTAATGTAATAAAGTTAAAGGCACTCTTCCTAAAAGTAAAATTTTATTTTCTCTACTTCGTTCATAATACGAGAGTAAATTACGCTCTACTGATTTCTTATTTAGTACTTAAATACTTATTTGTTTAATTGATTTATTTCTAGATGGCTTCAGCTTTAGAAACTCCTTTATTAAGAGTGAATCAAGCGCGGAGTGCAGATTTAGCATCAGTATCGCAATATTACAGCAGGGAATTGGAGAAGTACGCTAGACGCGTGTTGCAAATAATACCCGAAACGGTGTTTGGTTTACTTGCTCAAATAGTACATCTAGAAACTAATTCTTTCAAAGAAATTCCTACTAAGCTGCCAAAAGATAAATTGAAAGATTATGCACAATTAGATGACAGATTAAAAGTATGTATATACATCCATACGTCCTCAAATATATTTATGCTCATCAACAAATATTTACAAGATACTAATGAAGATTTGAATAAAATTTTGCAAGATGGCTAAATTGACATACGCTGTATCGGTGTTTACAAAAGGCGTACTATCACTAAGAAGCGTTCCACTAGGAGTGTTAAGAGTTGATTCTCATCGTCTCCTAGAAGACGGTATACGTCAGGAACTCGTGAAGAAAGTAACTTTCGCGTTGGACAACGGTCTTATTTTCGAACCGAAGTCAAAGGTAAGTTTTCATTTGAGTTTGTTTTATATTTTTCAAAGTACTTAAAAATATTGTAATCTGTTGTTTCAGACGTCGTTGCTGCAAAAACTTCAGAATCTAGCAGCAATTATGGATGGCTATCGAAAGTCTTTTCAATACATTCAAGATTACATAAACATAAATAGTTTAAAAATATGGCATGAAGAAGTACATACATTTTCATACTGATTTCTATAGATACATGTATTGTATAACTAGTTTTTGGATATTTGCAGATAACATATATTATAAATAATGCTGTGGAAGAAGAACGTTCCGGTTTTTCATGGTCTTCGGAAAGATCTTGGAAATACTTTCAGGAGGAGAAACTTGATAATAATTCGACAACTTTTATCGGAAGGCTTGCTCGTGAATTAATTCGAATCACAGATCCCAGGTAAACATATCACACGGTTACTCTATATATTATAATAAAATAATAATTATATATGTACATACAGAACTACTGTTTACATTGAGCATTCACTAGCCTGGTATGATCTGAAAGCCCAGACAGAAGTACTAAATTACAAAATCTTCTCAAGAACATTTGAAGCAATCGGTACACCCGGTTTAATAGGACTAGACAAACTTATTTCATTTTACATTATCACCGAATTAAGCAATATGATATGCTACATAGAAAAGAACATTCGGAATAAAACATGGTCGTCTACGATTGATCATTTCAGTGCAATACTAAATTCTACAGATTCTACTAAAGGTAATAGTATTGTTTTACTTGCGTTAATCACATAAGTGATAAGTTACTGCCTATTTATTTTATTTAATACAATTATTATATTTATAGCTAATTTATCTAAGCTTCATAGTTCAATCACTGCCCAAATAAGTAAATTTTGTCCACAACTACTTGAATGGGTATTAAAAGTTGGGCATTATCAACTGCTTAAGAAAAAGATAGCGTACGAATTAAATACCGCTTGCAAATTTGAAGCTAAGCACATGGAAGCAGCGCTTCAAACATTGAATAAGTACGCCTGACTAATTATTTAAGAAAATGCATGTATAATATTGTACGAATTCTTGTTATCTTACATTTCTTCCAAATTTTTAGGGCCGTTTTGTGCGAAATTGATAAACAAGGAAATACTAATCATAATGAAGCTGAGAAGAATGAATTACTACAGGAACTTAGTACCAGATTAGATTGGGCTGGTATAAGTAATCCACAAAACAATGTATACATTAAATCACCAAATTTAAATGATATTGCACTCATAATGTTTCTAGTTACTGTGTCACAGTTATCTAAGATACAATATTGTAAAAATACAGGTATCTTAAATCCCCAGTTAGAATTTGTATTCGGATAATAACTGATACAAACTGACTAAATGTTAAAATAATTTCAGGAAGTCTTGTGAGTAAGAAGCCCCAAGATTCTCTGGATGCCGTAGTTTTTGTTATTGGAATACAAACTATATTGCGACAATGTACATTTACGGCGATGACACGCTACGTTAAATATCTTTGTATATACGTTCTTTCTTGTGTTACCTCAGATAGGTATGCATATTTTTTAATACTTTCATGTAAAAAGATGTTAAGTGATAAAACATTATTTTATTTTACAGCGTAAAAGCGGGGAGCGACGGAGAATCTGAAGGAACTAACACTTTACATATTTTAGAATTATTTACCAAATATTCTGGCATATCGCGGTCGTTTATACTCAAAGAGATTCCTATAATTATTATGGATCATTTCGAGGCAAAGACTGCTAAATAAAGAATATTTAAAAAAAATATTGTAAGATAATTTTAATGGCTAAAGCTACATTCGCATTGTATCGAACTACAAATAAATATTCTATTTTGTACATTCAATCAGATACGTATTTTTTATGCGCATGTATCGTGTATTATAAATGTATCAGATATTGTTGAATAAAAAATAATAAAATTCTATCATTATTACTGAACATCTTCTGTTTAAAAAAGTTCACTGCTCACAAACATCATTCATTACCTAAACTGGTAGGAAATCGATATTCATTTTAATTGCTATTTGTCAGAAATAAGCTTAATTTAAGTTCTTAGGTAAAACAATTTAATGAACGAGAATACAGTAATAAATTAGACGAGCTCAGTTTCTAAGAATAAATATTAAATTACGATGTTAAAATTACGTGGGAAGGAAGTAGTAACTCTCACTCCCAGCCTCTCTCTGCAGTAGAAATTTCTGTACGCATCGGCGGCTGAACGCTAAATAGCTGCGACCGGCGGTGTTGCGGCCTGCGGCGTTTACGAAGCGCCTTTTGCGACATTTAAAACTTTAAAAGTACATTACGACGATGCTTCATACTGCAATGCAACTGCTATTATAATTCTTTAAATTAATAACTTATTTTAAATTAAGTTAGTTCTTATATCTCGTTGAAAATGATGAAACAAATAACGTGAACGCGTTCGCCGGCAGAAACGGCCGCTGCTAGGACGCGAAGACGCCGAACGGCCGCTTCCGCTATTTATAACTTCGAAGAAAATAATATTTTGTACATTTAATCTGTTAACCTTTAGATTGTTTACAGGGGGAACAAGTTTTTCTCTTATTATTTTTAAATTACTTTAAACTTTATACCACAGTTCGAATAAATAAATTGTGACAAAAGTTGTGCAGGCACGTAGGCGGCTAGAACATCGTCATCGGCGTCAACGGCGCACGACGGCTGCAACGGCGATGCTGGCTACAAAAGAGACCGCGATGAACCCCGAGCGCAGTCTTCCTGGCTCGAGGATCATCAGAAACGTCGTCTCTCATTTATAATTTAAATTTTCGTTATAGTTTCAAATGATAACGTTTGCGACGAGAAGAATGTGCAGTAAAAGTGCTTATTTCTTGTTTTTATAATATTGTAGCTATACTTTTTACTCTTTTAGTTTGTAACAAAATAACGCTTATTTCCGCGTACGTAAAATATGTGTATCCTTTTTAAAAACTCTAAAGATATATCTTTTGAAAGGGTCTATATTAAATATCATTTAATGTTTTTATATGGAACAGAGATGTCTTTTACGTGAGTATAATGTATAGTATAATTATAACGGAATCTCTATGGTCTTTTTTGTGGTCCCCCATATGTTAAATTACGAGATGGAATTTAAATTTCATCTCAGGCAAATGAATAAATACAATTTCGTAAGAAGTTCATCGCAATCGTGACGATAGTATCATGGCATATTCCGAATTGGAGGCGAAATTATATACATGCGTGAATCGTTATTTGATATTTTTGAGCACCTGTACTTTTTATTTAGTAATAAGTGTATATATCGTCTCCATTTTCATTAATTCGTTAATTTCATTTAGCAATAAGTTATTTAATATAAAATATAGTAAAAATAATGCAAAGGTTTTTTACTAATTGAATGAACGTCTTTATTAAAACAGAGAACAATGCGAGCGAGCATCATCATCATTTTGGCTTTTGCCACTGGAGTTATTGTAGCAACTAGAAATCATAATTTCTCTAATTTCGTAAAACATCATGCAAGACTGCGAGTAATTCGCGGATTCATACCGGAACATATGTCGACGGCATACGGTTTCGGCAAAAGACAAAGTCCCATGGATTCTTCGAAAGACGATAAAAATGAGCGGATCTTGTCGACCGTTTTGCGCTACTTCCCACAAGGGTATGTTGTACCGTATGATTTAATCAACGACCCGATCGATCGTTCCAAGTAACGCGAAATATTTCTAATTACAGAATCTCCACGGAATGGTTACTTCAGCAAATGAAAACTAATCCTGCTTTCGCTTCGAAACTGATACAATTATTACTCGATGGACGTCCTGATTTCGTGCCGATGTCGGAACACTTTAATCCAGAAAGAATAACTTGGCTATACTAGATCATTCATTGTATGTATGATCAAATAATGTACACGATTTCTAGCTATACCTTCTAGTTTAATAAATTTATGTTAATCAACAATTCTACTGCCACTGTTATTTTCAACCCCGATCTTATTCCTTTCCGTACGTGGCCGATAAATTCATTTGACATTTTTGTTAGATCTTATATACTTACATTTAGTCAACCATTATAAGAAATAAATTACATAAGCTCAAGCTGATCAAACGGTCATTCACCAGTATTTCTTCGGCTCTCCTTGAAATCAGGTCCATAGCCGAAATTCTTTCCGAATCCCATGCACCTGCCGAATCCAGTGTTATAAATTTTTTCCGCGTAGATGGTGCGTCATGTCTTCTTGTCGAGATACATCGGAATAAACGAATGAAACCTACTCCCGCCATTTTCCAGTGACCAGTGCTGTTTATTGCAGCCATGTTCCACGGATTGTTGTGATTGTATTTCGTCTGCAGTTTATGGCATTTAATAAACGTCTTTTACTTGTTTGTGTCTAAAATTAATTGACTCAATTGATGGTGAACCATGCGAGAAAGTTAAATCGTCGCTGTTCTGTCAGAAATCCAAGCATCGTTGATGTTTGGTTTCGCGTATGCATTGCCGACGAAGCTATCATTTCTCAGTATAAACGAGTTAAAATAGCACAAATTTGAACGGAAATCTCTTCGTTATACTGTGAGAAATGAACACTCCGACGACTAGAGATTTTCCGCGGAGGACAGATGGAACGCGTAGAAGATCTGCCCGGCAAGCATTGGCAGCGATTCCTGTCAACAATTCCGCATCGCCTGGTACGTCTTCATGACAGCCTCCATTCCGTTGGCTACCTGTTGCTTTCCGTTTTTAGTTTCAATTCAATTGTTCTAGGGGAGACAGTTTCTGCTACTGAAGTTAACGCAATGGACAATTTTTTAAACAGTCGACATGGCTCTGATTCTTGGAGCCCGGCACCTAGTCCAGACGAGATGGTGATTCAAAAACGTGGACGTCGTCGAAGAACTATAGTTTGGTCCCCTGATCTTGACACTTGTAAAAGAAATAGTCTGTTTAGGTATGACGTATTCTTCGCTTGTTTCCTTTTTGCTTTTCAATGACCCTGATTGAATAATTATGCAGTTGAATTCATTGTAGTTTAAGTGCTAAAGACCGTACTCCAGTGAAAAGTCCATCAAAATCATCTATGGTTCTGAGAAGTACTCCCAGGAAAAGACTTGCCCTTGGTGATACCAATGAGTCTCAGTTCACGACGCCAGATAAGAAGAAGAAACCACAGAATACATCAGATATTAATGAAAAGTATTTCGACGGGAATTTATTAAATGGCTTAAGAGGTCTCAGTCATGATCAGTTAGTACAGATGATTATGGACTTGGTGTCTATGCAAGAAGATGGTCTTCTAAGCGGAAACGAAAAAATACGCAATGTTTTGTTGAAAAAAATGCCTGTGGCTGATATACAGCCATTGATCGGTGCACTGAACAATTTGAAACAAAATATTCGAGTTCTTATCATGCCATCCGACTTAAGGGAATCGCTAGATGACCATGCTCATATTCACTTAGATGCCTTTCAGGTGTTACCTTTCTCCTATTTTATTTGTACTTTTTCATGTTCTGCCTTTTTAACTTTTATTTATTTTAACATAACGATTTCACAGAAAGCTATAGTGGATCAAGCTAAAAGGCTTGTGGAATCACAACACTGGATATCTGTGATGCATTATGTTTACGCAGCATGGAATATTACGAAACAGTTACACGAGTGGGACAATCAAGTCCTGTGTAATTTGACTCATAAATGTTTTAAAAATTTGACGCATTTTTGTTCGGTAGCATTAAAGAAAGGAAACTTTCCTAGTACCGTGTTGGATATGTTTGCTGAGAGGTATAGACAGAAGTTATGCATTGTTCCATGTTTCTAGAAGTTGCTAACGATATTTAATTGATTTGTTCACAGGCTCGAGACGATGGTAGTTGACTTTGAAGATCTAAAAGTTTGTTTACAGTTGATAAACGAAGTTAAAAACAACGAGTGTTAAACATTTATTCTATGTCGTTAAATGTCGTGGGGCCATACGTATTATAAACATTATCTACATAAACATATATATTTTTAATATATGATTAAATTTTAATTGTGATGTAAGGACTTCGTAAGGAGTTCTAACCGCCACTGTTAAATTATTATATTTTTTTACTCTACCTTTTTATAAATTTCATACAATCATCTAATGAGATTCACATGGACCGGTANTTGCAGTTTATGGCATTTAATAAACGTCTTTTACTTGTTTGTGGCTAAAATTAATTGACTCAATTGATGGTGAACCATGCGAGAAAGTTAAATCNTAGTTAAGGTCTAACGTTCGTTATTTACAACTGACTTGCGATAGACACGTTTTTAAAATATTTAGGTGGTTTTATGCTCTTCTAATGCCTTTCGTGTGTATTTGGTTAAAAATGTCACTTACCTCATTGGTGTAATTTTTCTCTTGTATTTTTTGATGACAATAAACGTATAGTATGTATAAAAAGTTGGTTTCTATTAAAAACAATTTATTCGTCATAATATATCATGCATTCTTACATAATATATCCATTATTACTTTTGAAAGGCACATACTTCATTTAAGAGTGTTTGTGTGTTCTGTGTATATGTATACGCGTGTACGTGCGGATGTCAGAAATATCCTGAGAGCAAACTAATATTTCTTTTACGTAGCTATACACATCGTTTAATCTTCATCATAACAGTACAACGATCGCACTCAGAATTTTTCTGATTGGGCCATTCGGACTTTTCCTAGGCAATAATTAATCAATCGTACAAGTGTCTAGCCAAGTGTTAGGTCGATGAGTTAAGAGATTTTCGCGTTGATGGATACTACTCCATCCGGAGAGTAACGTAATTAAAAAGGAAAAGAACGGTGGACGCGACCGTTTTGCAATCAGCGAGATTCTTTCGCGAATCTCTAGTATTCACGGTAAAAAATACCTTCATTTTTTCGTTTACGACGTCGTTGAAAGAAGTGCGTACTGGCAAGATTAACACATAATTTCTGAGGAACATTTTCGAAATCCGAATATCGTACAGATCGGATTTGGAAAAATTCCGCTGGACGAATAAAAAGGTAACAATGAGCACAACAAAGATCTGACTTCATCTAAACGAGAACATTTAGGTGAAACAAATAAGAATACATTTTAAGTACGTCTACGTCTGCAATACGTGTAACGTAAAATTTATCCTCTTGGTATTGGAAGGTGAGAGGATCTGTTTAAAAAGTTTCTGTTTCCCAACGAGTCTCGGAGAAGAGACGCGCATTTTAAAATTAAGGAAAAAATTATAATCGTTTCGTTGCTACTTAAAAACAATGAAGAATGCCTCATAAAAATTAATGGTATAAAAAACTGCATCGATTTTTAGTCGACCTCCAAGCTTCAGTCGGGACAGATTCTATAACGAAACTTTTTAAGTGATCTTCATCGCAAGGCAGTATACTTAAGTGATGAATATTACACCGAAAACTAGATGGGTCGTCGGGCTGAAAGTGGAATCACGGGCAAAGAGATTTAAAATTCCTTTCTGCGTTTAAGAAAGTCATAAACGATCGTAGCAGACAAAAAGGTACATTAACGCTTTTCTTCCCTAACTTAAAAAATAATTATTAAACTTCGCGCGTGTATAAGATATCCTATACGCATCATTTCGAATTAACTGCTATTTAATTACACATCCCGATCTTGATTGTTCGTTACGTTGCGAAATTCACCCATGATATCCGGGCCTGTTAACGTTAAGTGATCATTTCGCCTTACAAGAAAGAAAAAGAAGAATATAAAAAGAACTATAACGTTCCGTTTACGCTTCGTTCGGATGACAATGGGACGCGATTAAATTAAGATAACGATCCGTAATGCGACGATACAATTATGATACTTAACGAGATAAAGCTGCGAATTGAATACTGTGGTAATGAATCATCGGATATTACAAGTTCGCCGGCTGCGATGTGTCTCAATCCACCTTCGCCGGTTGCACCCTTGGGTATAGCTGAAAGAATCAATGAAATACACCATAAAATAGATGGAATGTAGGGATCGACGGTGGAGGATATTTCAAGGTTCAATCTTTTTCTTCTTTGCTAGTTTATAATAATTTCACAGACACGTCTTCGTGATCCGCTTTTAGTGGATCTTGAGCAACTTACGCCAAGCAAATTCCGAGGTACATAGCCTTCTTTGTGTCCCAGTTTGCTCCACCACCACTCTCTCTCGTTGTCGTCGCCTTTCCGAAGAACTACCAATGAATCGCCGTTCTTCAGGGTCAGCTCGTCGCTGTGTTGCGCCTCGTAGTCGAACACCGCGTAAACCTGACCGTTGTTCATTATACCGAGCTTCTCTTGGACACCTGACATAAAACGCGTTCAAATTATTTAATCTAATTCTACACAGATCGAACAATCATTACATCAAATTTATACTGACTGTACAAATACTCTGAGCAGCCATCGAAGCCTTCCTCGTCCTCTTCGCATTTTTCTGCTGCGGTTTCGTGGTCGGATAACGTAGTAGCAAATATACAAGCTCCGTGCTCCACCAGAAATTTCACCATCGATAAATTATTGCAACTCGCCGCACAGTGTAGTGGAGTCCTTTCATCACCATGAAGAAAATCGAGTCAGAAACATACTACGATGTATACATTACACGATTCAAACAACAAATATCGTTTCTTACCATCCGTCGCTGTCTTGAGCATTCACGTCACAACCAAATTCTACTAAGAACTTGACGATCTCCAGATGACCGGCACAGATCGCGTTATGGAGTGCAGTGATTCCCTCGTCGTTCGCCGAACTAGGATTCGCGACCTCTTTTGCAGTCTTCTTCACCAATTCCAGTTCGCCCTCGAGGCTAGCGTCCAAAAGGAGCGCCAGAGGATCGAAGGATACTCTCCTGGACAGGTTCGCCTTCCCCGTACTGGACTTCAGATTCCCCTTCTTTCTCCTCATTACCTCGCTCCCCTTTCCCTCGTTATCCGTTCTTTCGGAATCTTTCGTTTTTGCCTTGNTATGGACCGGTATTATCATAATTTTAAGAGTATTTAAATGTTCTAGTGATATTTTTATGTTGGATTGTTTAAAATGCTTGTTTCCGTTTCGAAGTTGCGCTTAATATGTACCGAGTGAAAAATGTTGCTTAAAAAACATGTTACGTTATAAGTAAAAAAGTAACTTGTATTAAGCATTTGTATNGTCCTCGATGTTGATCACGTTCAATGCATCAATGATGTCGGCTTCTTCTAATTTTTCGTTACTGATCACATCTTCGTTGATGACCTTCTTACAATGATCCGTCGTGTCGATGATCTGTGACTGCTGCTGTTGCTGCTGAGGTTGCTGTTGCTGTTCCGTTTGCATCAGGTCCGCTGGAATTTCGGTCTCCGGAAATAGAAACGCCGGTGGCATTTCAATCCGTCGATTTATCGATACGTGAACATTAGATTTTGCGTAACGGAGTTTCGGCTGTTCAGAGATCGGCGCCTTTTTCAGGGTCAACGGTCTAGCCTTGATGATTTGGTGATTGTTGAACTGGTTCTCCGTGGGCGATTCCGGTGGTTCCGACGTCGGTATCGGCGGCGCGTCTTCTTCTTTCTCTATTCTATACAAAATTACACAACATAAACGTCAGCTGGGACCAGAGCAGTTTGAGAGTCTTAAACGTTGACGAACAACTGGACTAATCGACGCGGTTAATCACTGGAATTACAGGCTACAAGATTTGATCCAACAATGTCAGATTTGGAACAAGTGAATCATTTAACCAAATGAGAAGCGCGCGGACTAATCATAACGTTCCAAAGGAGACGATTAGAAAATAGAAATGTCGATCTCGCGCCTCGATCGATCGAAGAGCTCGCGTGCACTAAACTGTTGTCTCGGCTACACGGTAGTCGTTCTATTTCGGTGTCTATTATTCGAGATAGGCTTCGATTCACTGGCCAAATCGATCGCGGACTAATTAACATTTATAATTAACCCCGTAATCGGTTTCTTACGTGTCCTCAAAATTGCAGATCGAACTCTGCTTTTCTTTGAGGAACAGCTGACTCAATACGCGGATCGCCCCAATACAAATTCACGTTTAAATTCACACATTAAAATTAAAAACATCGACATTCTAAATTGCGAACTTAAATACTGAAACATTAGCAACATACCTTTGATTTATTCCCATGTTGTTCTTGCAGTCACCTATACCATCGCCCGAATTGTCAATCTTCTCGTGATGGGTCAACCGGGGCGGTGGATTCGGTTTGCTCGGTTTTGGCGGTAGCGCCGGTTTCGTCTTGTCCTCGACCATATTTTTCCTCTCGTTCTCGTTCTTCAATCTATCGAACTCACTGTTCTTCGCTAGGATTTCGAACTTCCCATTATGCTCGTGTTTCGCCACGGAATTCTGCTCGAACTTGCTCTGATTGTTCTCAAATTTCACCGGTTCCTGCTGTTTGAATTGCTGTCCGCCGGTCTCGTACTTGTTCGGTGGCTCGTGCTTGAATCCAGCGTTGTGCTCGTACTTGACCGACGGCCTCACCTCGTGCTGATCGTGCTTACCGTACTGCTGAGTATTCTGATTGGGATCGTACTTGGTCCCGTGGATCCCCTGTTCGTGTTTAGCCTGGCCGCTTTCGTATTTACCCTGTTCGACCTTGGACACGTTATCATACTTGATCGTCTGATTGCCGAGTTGTTCGTGTTTGTTCGACTGCTCGTACAGTTTCGTCGGCTGATTCGTTTGTTCGAACTTCCCGTGTTGATCGTATTTCGAGTGCTGCTCGTACTTCATCTGATGAGGATCGTATTTGAACACCTGATTCGGCTCGTACCTTTGCTGTTCGTGTTTGGCCGGCAGCGCGTGCTCGAATTTCTCTTTCCCCTGCTCGAACTTCATCTTGTCGGGCTGCTCGTTGCCAGACGTAGGACTGAGCGGTTGGTTGTACCTTTGAACGGAATTGCCGTAGCTGGTCCCGCTGGACGACGTGAGAATGGTGGACGGTGCGTTGGGAGAGTTCTGAGCTTGATACACATGAGCGTTCGCCTGAGTGGAATGTTGAACACCGGGGTAGTTATGTCTCGACGTGTACGTCTGCTCTTGGCTGGTAGGAACGGGTTGATTCGATTGCTGTTGATTAGCGTTCTGAGTGCTCAGGCTGACGAAATTCTGCGCGTTGCTGTGCCCACGTCCGATTAGGCTCAAGGTCTGCGGCATTACGGGATGAATCTTCGTGGAGGACGTCTGATAGATCTGAGACTTGACCGAGAAACTCGGAGCTACGCTCGATACCGGTTTCTGATGCATTTGAAGATTCCTATGGTTCTGTGTTTGCGTGATCGACACCGTGGTACCAAGATTCGACGTCGAGGAACCAACATTGTGCTGTTTCTGCTGTATGTTTCCGTGTTGTTGTTGCTGCTGTTGCTGCTGCTGCTGCTGAGTTTGGGACTGCTGTTGATGATGGATCCTAAGATTCTGCGATAATCCTTCCGAACCGAAGTTGTGCGAGCCTAATAAATTGTTGTTCGTACTGTTCGCGTTATTATTATTATTATTGTTATTATTATTGTTGCAAGTCTGTTGCACGGGTTGACCGGGAAGGTTCTGATTGTGCTGTTGCTGATTGGTGCCCAATAATTGCGACTGGCCTGAGAACATCAATCCAATCGTGGTTAATTAATAGTATGGTTCTAGTAAATCAAATTTCAAACGAGCCTACCCAGCTTTCGATACACCAATTAACAGTGACAATTACCTTGAATGTGGGATTGAGATTGGCTATGAGCGATTTGATGTCCGAACTGCTGACCGAAACCTGCTCTCTGACCTAACTGCGAAGCGCTGGCCGAATGCTGAATCTTATTCTTGTTAACATCGTCCTCGGCAGCTTTAAAGTTGACCGTGAATTTGGTGTTGTACGGCAGTGTCTGGTACTTCGGGTCGTTCTTGTTCAGGTTGAAATCGTTGTCGTTCGGTATGTGGGAATACGGCTCGATGGCGGCTATGTTCCCGGCTGGCCTCGACTTCCCGCCGGCGTTGAAGTCCAGCTTCGACTCCGTGAAACCGGTGCTCGCGTTCGTACGGTTTCCGGAGCCCAACTGTTGGCTCAGCCGCTGGTTCAAGGCCCTCTTACGCTGAAGCCGTCCCTGAAGTTGAGCTATCCTCGCGTCTATCGAAGCCATCTCGGCCTGACGCTGCGCCAGAGCTAGCCGTTGCTGGGACACCACCTGATTCTGCTGCTCATTCATCTTGTTACGATACTGTCGATACAGAAAAATAAACAAAACTCGTCGCAACTCGAGCACCGTAACTCGGCTACTCGCAAAACTGTTCAATAGAATTTATGCTAATGGGGATTGGAGTTCTGGCAGTCTCATTTGCCGGATCACTACACTAACTGGACTATTTAACTAAGCCGTCTCCGAACTCCATTCTAGTTGGAACATCCTGAGAATACTAGATTAGCCGATTACTGCAAATTCGCGAGCCATCGCTAATGGTAAGGCGACTTCGAGACTCGATCTTCTAACGAAAATTTATCCGAAGTCCGCGATTAAAATGTTCGAACGGAATTTACTGCAAATAGAAGCTACGAAATGCGAAGTGAAATCCCGAAAGGGAGAAAAAGGGCTCACCATAAGTTCCCTCCTGAGCTTTTCCAGCTCGGCGCTGGCCGGCGTCGACAAGTGTCCGGCTCCGCCGCCGCCTCCGCCTCCGCCTCCGACGCCTCCGGCACCTCCACCTCCGTTTCCGGTCCCGGCAGCGTTCTGCCGGCCCCGTAGCTCCTCGAGTTGTCGCGTCAGCTCCTCGACCTTCGCCACCGCCAGCGAGAGTTCCTTCTCCTTCTCATTGAACAACGCTCTTATGCAGTCCAAGTCCGAGGCTGCGAAAATAGAAAAAAATCGTGTTTCCTTTCAAGTTAGCAAGAGTTTAGTTGTCGCTACAAGAGCGAAAAGGGTTGCAAAAAGCTTTATATTTACAAAACCGTGAAAGTGGATTTGTTGTTGCAATTTTAAAAGCGCACAGAAACGAAATGTATTCACGTGACAATAAAAATAGGGAAAAAAAAAGGTCTTTTTCAAAAGGAAAACTGTATTGAAGACTACCGTTCCTCCGATCGGAACGGCATTCTTCCAAGACGGTCTAACTTGGAAGATTCTTCTGGCCAGCGTTTGAAGTCTGGGTTAGAAACCGATTCGACGTATCCCTCCAAAGCGAGAGAGGAGCGTGACCAAGTGAAACGGTCGTTTCACCCGGTAGATCTATAGTCGGCGCGAACGGAAAACTTTCTTTTAATTATATATTTTCCTCCTTTGACCCCGTCTTCTCCTCGCTTTAATCTCCGCTGGAACAACGTTATCTTATTCCGTTTCTCACTAACTCGTGAACACTCTTGTCAAAGAGTAAATTATCGGGAACGAGAAGCGGATACTCCGTGCTGAAATACATGACAAATACACCTCTCCTTTCCCCGAGACAGAGAGAGCATTCGATGGAATGNCTTTCTCACTAACTCGTGAACACTCTTGTCAAAGAGTAAATTATCGGGAACAAGAAGCGGATACTCCGTGCTGAAATACATAACAAATACACCTCTCCTTTCCCCGAGACAGAGAGAGCATTCGATGGAATGGAATTCTCTTTCATCGAAAAAAAACACGACGAGTTTCCTTTTAGTCGCTCGCGAAAATCACCGGATCGTTCTCATTTTCTATATTGCCACGGACTCTCTTTGTTTTTGTTCCAAGTAATGATTCAGCGACTAATCGTCCGAACGCGAGCCACAACGTAATGAAAACCGTTGTCGCGTAAACTATTTCTTTAATTGCTTCTTTTCCAACTTTCCAAACGCTAAGCCGATCGTGCTTTCTCATTGCGCGGGGATTACCACGGAGAAAAAAAACAGTCGTCGATTAAATTACCAAGTTTCATTTGAATCTTTCAAGCGAAGAATCAGATCTCTCTCGTTTAAACTCGATCACAGAATATATTTCTAATGACTGAGTTCTCTATAAATTGCACCTGAAATTTTTCGCGAGGTTTTCGTCGTGTGAACGATATTGACAAAGTGAAATAAATCTGAAGAGCACGTCGATCCTAATCGATCTCCCCGTCGAAAGCTTCTCGGTTGTCCGGCCGTCGTTTTTTCTATTAAACGAACCGGTCCGAAGGCCTCCGTCGCTGTCGGTCTTGGCGAACGATCGTTCATCGGATCGCAACAAGTCTGTCTCTAGTTTTCCAGGTTGATTCGCTGGAAAACGTCGCGAGCGGAACCGCTCAACCGTGCGTCGGCTGTCTCCTCCTGGGTTCCATCGTCGTGGAAGGAACCCGCCTCGATAGCTGGCGAACACGGCACGTAGTCGCGAGCGGGAACATCTCGAATAAGGATCCTGATGTATCCGACGCGACGCTGCGTCTCGCGTGGCGAACGTGATTCGACTGCTCCGTCTCCAGTTTCGTTTATTTGTCTCCGGTGTCTCGTTTCCCTCCGGAAAAGTGACGCTTATTGCGATCCTCCTCGTCGAGGACTCGCTAAGCGCGGGTATTCTCGGCGCTTTTCGGCCCGCTATCGTATTTTCGTAGCGCGTAATTAGGGAACCTTCGGGGAGTTCGCGAGACGTAAGATTCTTTTTAACCAAGCCTTGACCCCATCAGAGAACGCGTCCACGTTTTCTCATTTCCACGATATCCGACTAAAAATGGACTTAAGTCCCACGACATGGCACGGCCGTCGTCTTGTTCAAACTTCGCAGGCCTTTCACCGTCTTAATGCCATTTCCCGCGGGATAGAAGGTACACGAAGAAAAGTAGGCGATGCGCCCGGGAAAGGGAAGGAGAGTGCGGGAAAAGAGTTTTGCTGTTGCCCCGCAAAGGAACGATCGGTCTCGGCCGACGTTTTATTAGATTGGACTTTTCATTTCCATTTCCTTCTCGCCTTTTCTCGCGGCGTCGCTTCGCCAGTCGAATATACGTTAATTCGAAATAATCGCGGACAGAGGCGCGTCGCGGACGGAACAATTTGAAAACGACGTTAGAAGAAAACGCGGCTAACCCGAATTTATTTGCGGAGGAAAATATAACCGGCGAATGTTGCGGCAATTCTCAGCTTCTGGGGCGGAGACGGCTGCTGCACCGAAAATTGGAAAATAGATTGTAACTGGGTGTATGCCGCAACTTTCTAAAGCGAGCTTTGAAAGTTTACTCCTGGGAACACCTGCTTCTCTGATTCGGCTGCTTTGCAAATTCTTAGAGCCCGGCGCTCTTTGAACGGTCTTCTCATGGGATGCTTACACGTCTTTTTAAGCCGACGTCCAACTCATGATTCTACGTACATATACTTTTGCCATAGACCAAATATACGAGCACAACTTTCGACCGATGTTTGGAATTTTGTACGTCTATTCGTACTTCTATAATTAAATTACCGATGCTCGAAATAAATTCCAATTTAATTTTTGGACAATGTAAAATTCTCTCTAGTGATATACAATTTATAGAACACGAGTTTTGTTTTCATACTTTTTAATAGTTGTAAATACTGTAAATAATTGTTACAATTTAAAAAACAACTGACGCGAGTATTTTACATATATTATTTTTATATTTATATGAAACTTCGTTTATTCAATAGGAATTTATTACAAAGTATTAAATTCTATTGATGATTATTTTTGATCGGTTGACCCCGACCCTACATTCTTGATTACCATTTTATTGAATCGACGCGACAACGTGGTCATTGCGATAATCCTTGAAACTTTACCGTTTAGCAAAGGTATGAGAACCGGCGCATTGTAAATCTAAATAATTAAATCTGCATAAATTAAATTGATATCGCAGTATGATTAAAAGATGCGCACAGCGACGCTGGAAGCAATGGTTCAACGTACGCGTTTCAACAACGGTGCTCCCGTTGACAGATCCTCATTGTTTAATTGTACGCTCTAATTAAAATATATGATTTAATTAAATGTCCTGTTCAACTCGCGCACCTCTTCAACGTGTTCGGATTTTGTCAAGAGCCTGAATGGCGTCTGTGGTTCGCCGTTGGAAACGTCCATCTAATTGGTTGATGCGAGGCTGAATCAATAGTTATCCGAAAATAGTATGCTTTTACCGAAATTACGCTGCGAGAGTTGCGCGTACCCCCATTAAATAGTTCGGTTTTTGTGGTCGGGAACCAAATCCACGAATATAATAGATTTCTTTATCAGTTCGCTCCGTTTCTATTGATCCAACTTTTTCCTGCATTTCCTAACTCGTCTTTCACGTAACATTTCGCATGCTCCATAATTGTATGTATTTCAAAGAGCATAAATGGATTTACCGTCCATTAGCCAAATTGACGATGATTCAATATCGCCGACGTGTTTGTTATATTTATTTTTCATCCACGATGATACTTTTATGAAAACGTTCACCCCGTCATGGATTAATGCAATGAATAAAAATAGACCGGAACAATTGTCCATTAAGTTTGCAAATGAAAGCGTTATACATATAGTGCTATGGGCATTTGGTCGCAAATTTGTGCGCGTATGTTCATCAGGTGGCTGGAATAATTAACTGGTCTCTTCTTCCGACCATATGAGGTCCCTGTTAATCGTTTCTAGTTTGATTTACGTCGGCATTGTGGTTGCGGCGATTATCGATCGCACGAGACGATGTGCACATTATGAAATCGCTGTTCGAGGATCTCGGAGCACGGTAATTGCGAGCACGAAACTGCTCCATCCTGGCGAGGTACGAGCGAGATTTGTCGATTCCCCGATTCCGAGTCCGGGAAATTTGTGCTCGTCTTATGCAAACTCGCGACAATTTCCCACGACTATCGAGACCGAAAGAGGATTTCCTCGCGAGTTTTCATCGAGAACGTCCGTTTGGATTGCTGCGAGAATTAAGTGCCGGCTCGCTACGCAATCTCTGAATCATTTTACGGTTTCCCACTCACAAACACCCATACTTTTAACTGGTTCCGTTCCATCGATATTGATTCGCTTAAAAAAAAGTAATGGTCGGTCTGACTAGGATTTCCGACCCGATTACTTTTCACGCTAAATTTAATCACCGAACTTTTGTTGCAGCCCGGAAAAACGTGTTTTTAAAAGGATCTCGGATTACACCGTGGACTTCGTGCATCTATAAAAAAATTGCATCTGCAGAAGATTAAAAATGCATACGATATTCAGGAATACACAGAATATCGAAAGTGAAATTATATTGCTATTTTTAAGAGACAGAGGTAATTCTATTTAATTCTGTCTATTCAATTTTCTAAGTCTAATATTATAAATGCACGAGAGTTCATAGTTTAATAATAACGTGTCTCACATTTATGGTACTCGATCCGCGGAGTGTTCAAAACGAAAGGTTGAATCGAATTGATTACAAAGTCAGTGGGACGAAAAATGAACTGATATTGGTCTTGGAGGGTTAATGTACAGCCGAAAGAAGATTGTCAGGGTGATTCGATAAAGTTCAATCAGGCCGTTGGGGCCCCGGGTATATCAGTGGTACGCGTATTTATCAGAAATCCATTCGGTCAGGAGCGAGCGTAGACAGACGGAAAACACGGTGTATCCGCGACCACGGATGCCAGGAGGCGTATCGAATCTCGAAACAACCAGGCAGCGAGAGTTCGCGAGCCGCGCGGTAGGTATAGCCAGAGATATTCGATAATGGAATTCTAGGTCATCGGACAATCGCGCCAAGCGACGATACATCATTCCGTCACCCTCTCGCTTCCCTTCCGGTCAGATTATAGAGTCGGTTCACGGTCTCGTCAAGTTAATTTTAAGCGAATATTCCCTGGCCCGTTCGCGAATCCCAATTTTGCGCACGAGATCGATTCACGCGGTGAATCGGAAGATTCTTTAAAGAGTACTCGGAAATCGAGTCACAAACACAGGACGTAGGTCTCCGAATTTATGGCCACCAGTTACCCCCATTTCTTGAGTGACCTCAGCGATTTGAAAAATCCCATCTACACNAAGGTATGAGAACCGGCGCATTGTAAATCTAAATAATTAAATCTGCATAAATTAAATTGATATCGCAGTATGATTAAAAGATGCGCACAGCGACGCTGGAAGCAATGGTTCAACGTACGCGTTTCAACAACGGTGCTCCCGTTGACAGATCCTCATTGTTTAATTGTACGCTCTAATTAAAATATATGATTTAATTAAATGTCCTGTTCAACTCGCGCACCTCTTCAACGTGTTCGGATTTTGTCAAGAGCCTGAATGGCGTCTGTGGTTCGCCGTTGGAAACGTCCATCTAATTGGTTGATGCGAGGCTGAATCAATAGTTATCCGAAAATAGTATGCTTTTACCGAAATTACGCTGCGAGAGTTGCGCGTACCCCCATTAAATAGTTCGGTTTTTGTGGTCGGGAACCAAATCCACGAATATAATAGATTTCTTTATCAGTTCGCTCCGTTTCTATTGATCCANAATTTTGGCAAACGTAGATAACGAGTGACTTTGTGAAAGCCCATATGCATGCGTGACGAGCATGAAAAATTCAGTTTTCTTGGTTTCAGAGAAGGAGGACTTTCTCTTGGAAGACAGAAATNCATGGCCACCAGTTACCCCCATTTCTTGAGTGACCTCAGCGATTTGAAAAATCCCATCTACACGTGGACAACGAATGACTCGAAACACGGTCGGCAATCGACCTTTCCGATGGTAATCGGTAAAATCGAGGAAGTCGGTAAATGGAACGAAATAACTCGAAAATGAACAAAAATTATAAAGAGCAAATATGATCCGATCGACGATCAATTGGTACAACGACTCTTGATCGAATTACCGATCCCAACTCTTCGCTTGGAACCGAGGCTTTGTAAATGTAAAAATAATTCACTGTTCTAGAGAATGACAGCGATAAAAACTGTATGAGAATTTTGGCAAACGTAGATAAAGAGTGACCTTGTGAAAGCCCATATGCATGCGTGACGAGCATGAAAAATTCAGTTTTCTTGGTTTCAGAGAAGGAGGACTTTCTCTTGGAAGACAGAAATTTACGGAGGACGTACGCAGAAGTAAGTCTTGTTTTTTTTAAATCAAAACAAAGCTACTATAAAAAAAGCGAGTGAAACGTTTCGGTTCTTCTTTTTGTCGCAGACCTCGACGGGAGATCGACCTCGGGGAGCGGCGTTTTTTCCTTCTTTACCTCGGTCATAAAACCGGAATAAAACTGGAGCCTTCGAAAAATCGGACTGCACGCCCGCGGGAGAACGTATTCTTCGACACGCGGAAGTTGAACCAAAGGGACTTGGGTGCTCTCACGCGAATACCAAATCTCCCGGCGAAACTCGGCTGCCATCCCCAAAAGCGTTCCCGGGAAAGTTTCGCCGCCGTGTTCAGGGAACTGAAAATGTTCCAGAGCTACGAAACCGATCACTGCGCCGACACTCGTCGCACGGCAAATCGCTGTTTTACTTTCTGGCAAACTTCGCCGACTTTCGAGAGGAGGCACTTTCTGCTGTCATTGGAAAGGGATTCGAACTGCCGCGCGAACGCCAAGAATCTGCTATTTATTCGGCAGGGGACTCCCGTCTGGATCGAGGAGGAGCGCTTGAAAAATTTACACTTTGTAACGATTATGTAAAAGCGGAGCCGTGAGATACCTCTCTTCCTCTCCGTCGCGTGTCTTACCCGTTCCACCGTTTCCTCGCAGCTTTCATTTCCCGCGGAAACGAGATTTTCCGATCGGCCGGCGTTTATGAAGCGTCTACGCGAGACGTAAGATCGAACAGGGAATAAAGGAAAGCAAGAACGGGTGTTGATGAACCGAAGAATATTCCAATGGAAGTTCGTTCCCTCAATGAAAATTTTTCTTATCTCGCAGAATCAAGGCTACGCTTCAAGAATGAAACAAAGTTAGTACATCCACGCGAGTAGAGTTCATAGCAAACTTTTGCAGGAGTTCGGAGAGCCACCCTCCAAGTTTAAACTGCTGTACAAGGAACATTCATGGGGAACTATAATTTTTCTTATCAGAACCATCGTTTCCTATCGAACGCAATCCAAGTCTTTTTCGACAAAACGATTAATCGCGAGAGCAAACGGAAAAATTAGTTCCGCTTTCAACGAAGTTTTGAAACGGCCGTCTCTCTCGCCTGTGCAAACCCTCTCCCAGAACATTTGCCCGGGACTTTTCTCGCGAAGAAGAAGAGATCACGTTCGTGTTCGTAGTTCTATTTGTCCTCGGGAAGGAAAGCGAACAACGTTCGCTCGATCATATTCCTGGTACGTCGAAACGAGATTTCGCGATCGGAAGAGGGTCACGGTTGCGTTAACCCAGTTCGTGAAATTTAGCCCGCGTCGCAGACTCGGAAATATCGTTTTCAGTTCTCGGTCCCCGTCTTGCAAAACGCACGACTCGCACTCTTCTTCCCAGGTAGATCAAAAAGTTGAGCGAGTCTCGCGCATAAATAAAGATTCGACGATAAAGAGATATTTTCCTCTTACTTTCATCTCTGAATCTGAAAATGCGATTCGCTCGTTGGTCGCGCAATTAAAACTAGCGAGAGAATTAAAAGTGAACGTTCGCGTTTTCAACTTTCTAAATTCTAGAAGAGAACCGAGTTCGCTTTTGAAATCGTGAAATCGTTTGAAACGACACACGGGTCGCGAGGATCCTTCGATTCCTCGTTCAGAGTTACGACTTCTGAACAGTCTTGGGAGACTCTCTTATCGTGCACAAAAGAATGTTTCAGAGAAGAGGTCTCCGATAGTTGGGAAGAATTTCGTGAGCGAATATAGAAATTTATACACATTTTGACCTATAACCGAGAGGATTTAAGTACGTACTCGGTAATTCTTGATTCGTCATACATATGTAAAAGCGGTGTTTCCTCCACTTGCGTGGGGGATTTCAATCCGTGTGCTTTCCAATTGGATCAAGGCCTCCGGGACTCCCCTTTTCCGCGTCCGACGTTCTCGTTTTAATAATTTAGGCGAGCTCGTACCATTTATCGACGGCGACGAACACTTTTCCCTTTCAAATGTACTTGATTTATTTTCGCGATACAGCTCGTGGCCACCGGGTCAATTAGGAGTAACGAGGCTCGCAAAGTGATCAGATGGAGCCGAGGGATAATGAAAGTCTTCGCGTCGTACGCGCGCCAACCGGCGGGGGAGGAGGGGGCAAGGAAAAAAGTTCCGCAATTTCCAGCAACACGTTCCCATTTCTGATTTCGCGTCAACTCTGCGCCCGAATCGATTCGGCAAAGTTTTACAATTGGATTTCATCTGCTCGGCTTTAGAGATAATGGTGAAACTCGAGAGGAAAAATGTGTCCGGTCCCCGGGAAAAGGTCACCGCGAGAGACTCCGAATTATGCCGTCGCGAGATCAAAAAGACACTTGCCGCGGAGATTTTCATGGAAACCAGCTACGATCGAATGGGAGTACGAGAAAAATCGACTCGACGATTTTTAACAACCAAGAAAACCAATTCGTTTCAGAGAAAAAAATTTGTAAAAACCGATCAAAGAGAGATTAATTACATTTCTTCATATATGAATCTACGATTCGATGTGATATCGAGGAATTATTTTCATTTCTACGTACGCCCATAAAAAGCTCTGGCATAGATTTGCAGATTAAATCCTGCTGGAATTATCATTGGAAAATCTCTCTCTCTGCTAAACGTCTTTTCTCTGTAACGAGCACAAAGATAGAGTTTCGCTCGGAACCAAAGCGAAACTCTTTGTCCGAGTTCCAGTTTTGAATATGGAAGCTTTCACGTGTGGAAAAGTATGCATATATAATATTTGTTACGGAAAGAGATGAAATGGTCTTTGCCTCTGTTAGAAACTTGGATTTCCGCGTCCCAAATCGGGCTTCTATAAGATAAGTATTAACGCGTTAACTTGCTCCGTGTCGGCCTAATCTGTTGGAATCACGACTCGCGTTACGGCGAATGGCGCGTACTAATCTCCTTTGGGATTAAGTCATTAACAGCCGGCCCGCGTCGTTGTCAATAGCCAGAGAAGATGGATTACGATACAATTTCCAATTTTAAAACCATTTTTGATTCATCGTCTGTCTCCGTTATCAAATATCAATTTAATCAAACGATGCCATTCAATTTCAATTAACTTTCAATCTTATCGACTAGGAGGAAAAATCTGTCGTTAGAAGATTATCTTATATCAATTTGTCTCATCTGTTGTATCCGACAGTAATCCGAGGCGTGTCAAAAAGTTTTGACGCTCGTACAACGAAGTGGAAACTATTAAACAAAAAATTGGTAGGCGTAGTCTCGATTAAGCAGCCACGTCCGTCAGTTCGCGGGATTTATTCGCGAAACTCCAGTCGGCAGACAGGCGTACCGCAATTCGCTGCAAGGATCCGGCAACTTTTTTTATTCCGTAAANGTTTCGCTCGGAACCAAAGCGAAACTCTTTGTCCGAGTTCCAGTTTTGAATATGGAAGCTTTCACGTGTGGAAAAGTATGCATATATAATATTTGTTACGGAAAGAGATGAAATGGTCTTTGCCTCTGTTAGAAACTTGGATTTCCGCGTCCCAAATCGGGCTTCTATAAGATAAGTATTAACGCGTTAACTTGCTCCGTGTCGGCCTAATCTGTTGGAATCACGACTCGCGTTACGGCGAATGGCGCGTACTAATCTCCTTTGGGATTAAGTCATTAACAGCCGGCCCGCGTCGTTGTCAATAGCCAGAGAAGATGGATTACGATACAATTTCCAATTTTAAAACCATTTTTGATTCATCGTCTGTCTCCGTTATCAAATATCAATTTAATCAAACGATGCCATTCAATTTCAATTAACTTTC
>SMSR01014323.1:0-12172 GCA_019453355.1 Ceratina japonica
AAATATTTATATGAATATCTCATCATTGAGGTATCCAAATGACTTACAATTTTTTTTAGGTATCCTGGTATACTGTTAGAGAGACTATCAAATTCTTTTTTAGAGATCTATCTGTTAATTCCTTAACCGGATGAACCTACTTAAATTAAAAAATTAGCTAATTCATTTAATAATTTAGAGAATACTGAAAAGACGAATCGTATGCAACTCGCGACTCGGCAAAGGAATAAAAAGGATTCGTAATTCCTGAGCTGACATTTAATCGCGACTCCTACGCCGCTGAATCCACCGAAAGTAAACGCGCGCGCGCGCGTAAGAACGGTTTAATCTCGGCGGCCACTTAAAAACTGGCCGCATAGATCCTAGCCTGTTATCTCGACGGCTGGATCGGCGAGTATTCTAAGAGCGGGAATAAAACTTCTATGAAATTTAATAAGTTCCCGAGCGGGACCGGTGAGGTCGTAAGTTTCCATGGCGCGGCGGAAACAACCGGCCCGGCAAGCCTTGGCTGGCTAAATTTAGGGAGGTCCCTTTGCACCCGTGGCACCGTCCAATTTATCTAGTTTACGGGGACCTATTAAATACGGCGCTACGATTAACTTCGCGCGGATGCGCCTTTACCCGAGCGCAGCGCCCGGTCTGACACGTTACAGATAATACTACTTAACTCGGTTGCGTAATACTTTGAACGATTGCTTTTCACCCTGACTGTTTACGCTTCGAATATGTTAACACGTATTGCAGTTTGTGAACGATTCATACATTGTTTACGTCCGAAATACAGGAAAATAGGGAAATATATTTCTGACCCGATACGTATTTTAAATTCCAATACGAGGATAATGACATGAAATGTTTCACCGTTACAACGGGATCCTCTAACGACGAGCCGGCTGTAAAACCTTCCTGCACAATGAGAAAATATTACGCCATTAAACAGAAAGTTATTAACGGAGAAAGTAGTAAAACTAATACACGGAGTTATTGATTTCATGACGCGCGCGTCGTCAATTCGCCGTTTAAATATTTCTGCGGATCGCGAAGCTTGTTTTCTAATCGGAAACCCTTGTCGGTATTATTGTACGCAAGTATGTGCACGTGTGTATGTATTAATCTCGCGAAATCTCGCGCAAGTTTCCAGCTAACTAAGCAGCTGTTTTATTTGACGACGCCGTTATACTAATTTCCAGCACGGCGGGGAAAAGAATGGGTGGAATAAATAAACCTAACTGCGGGGACAAATTCGTGGACGAGTATAAAGCGTCTCGCGGACGTGCTAATGGAAAAAGGTTGCGAGTACATAGTAGGAAACTTTCGTTTACGCGAAGTTCGCGTTGGCACGTTTCGGTACTTTCGCAAATACCTCAGTGAAGGATGTGGCGAAGTTTAAGCGCATCTGATGCAAGAAGCCCGGGAGACCGCCGCGGAAGCAGTTAACCGGGAATTAAGATAGTTGTTGAAGGCCCCTTGTTTTTAATAATAAATTCCTTGGGCACAAACATGAGTACGTTCTGTACGACTCGTTTTACGCTTCCTTTTTCCCTCGCGTCCAACTTTCGTCAGGCGTTAGGGGAATAAGCGTCGCGAAATTTCCCGCAAAACTTCTTTCGTCTTGCCTACAGGACGAAACCAGTTTATTAGAAACAACGAGTCCTTATTATTCCCGTCTCTGTATCAACGATTAAAACTAGAGATGACGTTCAAAATCACTAACTGTGATATATCACAGTGATCGTCAAATCACGATCACACCTCGTGATTATATAAAATCACGACCGTGATCGTGATTTTTCATATCGAGTGGACTCACTATATAACAACCATATTTCGTGTTCATATCTACGACACAAAAGTAACTTTTGAATTTAAAAATGACATTTTCAATATGATTTTAAACTAATTACATTGTTGCATTTGTAGTTTTAAGCATTAATAAGAAATAAAGAAATCCACGAAGAAATTATTCCTTCTACTTCCATATGTACTATATGTACTATATGCATGTATATTATATTGTACGTACATTAGCAAATTTATATATTGATAGTTTGTATCTTTCTTAATTACATCTTCAATATTTAATTTTAACGATAATGACATTAATTGTTATGGAACTGTATTAATTATGCAATTAAGAATTATAGATTTACCATTGCAATATTAATATATTGTTAATATTGTCAAATAATATTTACTTGTCGCTTCGTTACATCTCGTATATTTATAATATCGCAGTTCACATCGAAGGTAGTTCACAAATTCACGCCATTTTCATAGTCTACTATCCATTAATGAGGAGCGATCACGAAAATCACGATCACTGTCAAAAATCACGATGATTTGAAACGCACGTGATCGAATCACTCGCGATCCAAAAGTAGCAGTTCTAGCCATCACTAATTAAAACTCGTTCCCTGCCAAAGGCTAATCGATTTCAATGAGGATCGCGTAAAAAAGGTACGCGATCGAGGAACGCATCAATTCCTTGGGCACAAACATGAGTACGTTATGTACGACTCGTTTTACTCTTCCTTTCTTCCTCGCGTCCAACTTTCGTCAGGCGTTAGGGGAATTTGCGTCGCGAAATTTTCTGCAAAACTCCTTTCGCCTTACCCTTTGGACGAAACCAGTTTATTAGAAACAACGAGTCTTTATTATTCCCGTCTCTGTGTCAACGATTAAAACTCGTTCCCTGCCAAAGTCTAATCGATTTCAATGAGGATCGCGTAAAAACGGTACGCGATCGAGAAACGCATTAATTCCTTGGGCACAAACATGAGTACGTTTTACGCTTCCTTTTTTCCTCGCGTCCAACTTTCGTCAGGCGTTAGGGGAATTTGCGTCGCGAAATTTTCTGTAAAACTCCTTTCGCCTTACACTTTGGACGAAACCAGTTTATTAGAAACAACGAGTCTTTATTATTCCCGTCTCTGTATCAACAATTAAAACTCGTTCCCTGCCAAAGGCTAATCGATTTCAATGAGGATCGCATAAAAACGGTACGCGATCGGGAAACGCATCAATTCCTTGGGCACAAACATGAGTACATTATGTACCTCTCGTTTTACTCTTCCTTTTTTCCTCGCGTCCAACTTTCGTCAGGCGTTAGGGTACTTCGCGTCGCGAAATTTTCTGCAAAACTCCTTTCGCCTTACCCTTTGGACGAAACCAGTTTATTAGAAACAACGAGTCTTTATTATTCCCGTCTCTGTATCAACGATTAAAACTCGTTCCCTGCCAAAGGCTAATCGATTTCAATGAGGATCGCGTAAAAACGGTACGCGATCGGGAAACGCATCGGGAGAAATTCGACGAGATGGGAACGGAATTCGGGATCGCGTGGCAAAGTAATCACACGGTGTAAACTGTGCTGCATGGTTGGCCATCTCGCAGAAACAGAACCTAATCCCGCTGACGCGCGTGACCGGAATCAGCGGCCCGGTCCTTCGGAAGGGACCACGGCGAGTTGATTCTTTCCCTTGTCTCCCCTTTTCACCCCCGGTCGTTTCGACCCCACTGCCGTTACAATCTTTCCGACCACTTCACCGTATCCCGCTCCCTCTCATTCGTTCACCGGCAAATGAGCAATTGCTATTAATCAGCGTTCGCTACCGAGTTCGACTATAGACGGAAACTCGCGTTTATACGTCGAACAGAACAGAGTAGGAAACGTCTTACTCTCTGCTTTAATTCTGAATAAGTTTTCGTGCAGCTGTAACAACAGTTCTTAATTCCTGACTGTTCGAGCGCGGGGCAAAGGGAACAGGTCGGAATCGATGAAAACGGGTGCAGGTGCGCGGTTCGATCAGTTCGGTCCCATGATTGGTGAGAATTGCGATCGAAAGCAAGGAATTCTCGCCTCCGTTTTTCCCGCTGGCTCGAGCGTGTGTACCGAAGAAAATGGATGAACTTCTCATCGATTACGACTAGCATCAGCGAAATGAGACGTCACGGCTCCGGGAAAATGTTTTACTCGTTACCGTGACGTAGCAGATTATATCGTACGTTTATGATCGTGTGTCTGAGCGTTAATACAGTGCGCAGTATAAGTTATCTGAACGTAAAATATACATTTTGGAAGGCACGGACAAACGCGATTTATCACTTGAGAAGAAACCGTGAAACGGAATATTATAGCTCGTAAACGTCGAAAGGCGACGGAATTGTAGGAAAGAGCGTTAAATCACGAAAAGAAACGTACATACGTCCGCGCGCAAATTGCGTTAGGCGAGGGTAGAGGGAGAGGAGTGAGCGGAGGAGGCGAGTCGGCGGTGCCGTGTCCGAAATTCGCTATTCGCGGCACGATCGCGAAAAATAAAGCATACGCTCTTGAAATAAGATCAAAAGGCACGGTCAGAAAATTTCTAACGTGTCCAGACATCAAATTTTCTTCGTTTTCGTCTGGATATACGTCGAGATACCCGAGAGGTCGCCGGTTTCTTGGCTCCGGACCAATCGCCACGTCGCGTCTCGTCGCGTCGTCGTCCCACCCGAATCGCGATAAGGTTTCTGGCTACGAGCGCGTTCCGGGTTCCTCTCTAAACGTCCTGCGGAGTTATTCTGGACGTCACTCGTCACTTCCGGGAGAGGCCCGCAGACGAGCTACACCTGTCACTTAGTAATTGCTCTTCTTTGTTAAACCCCTTCTGGCCGGCGACAATGTTGTGATCCCTAATGTACCCATCGTTTCACGGTGTACGACAGTGTAAACGTAGATTACGTTCGCCCGACGAAATTATTCCCGAAGCGAGCCACGTTCCCGTTTCCCAGGCGTCGCCGCGCGCAAAGCGCGATTCCTTATGCTCAAACCATATTTGATTCTCCATTCGTATTAATGAATTTTGTAAATTCCCTACGTAACGCTTGACGGTAAACGGGAGGGAGGGAGGGTCGGCCGCCTTTCCTTTCGCGCTAATGCCTCTGCATTCTAATAAGCGAAGGATCTAATTGCCGGGGCCGTTGCAACGCGCAAACGCCGCACCGGCTTCACTTAATATACGAATTCCAGGTTGATTTATCGATGGCCTCTGCCACGAGTATTCTAAGAGCACCACGGCCGGCAGAGGTAGTACGTACTTTATTACTAGACGAGTGAGACCGCTATTTAAGACAGTCGAACGTAAGAAGAGTTCGTAAATCTCGTTTAAATGGGCTGCCGGGCGAACAGGTGAGATATTAAAAGTTGTACATTAGGTAGATTTACACGTGGCTTCGGCCCGGCTTCTGAATGGGATTAAATATCGACGGTACTACTTAATGACCCGTTCTAATGAATATCTGACTAGCTCGATATTTATCACCTATCCCCGGTTGTTTAATATGGACGCACGCCAAATTGGACCGTCTTGCGTCGCCGCAATTTGGTTAGCATTCCTTCGGCTCTAATTGAACTCCCATTCTCACTTCATACGTATAGGTAGCTTAATGAGAGTCTACACCTTCGTACGGTCATTAAATCTGTTTCCTAATCGTACACGTACGCGAGGTCTGATAAGTAATAATGCTATCGTTATAAATGCGATGTGTCTGTGAAGTTGGCACGGCCTTCTATTGACAAATAAAAAATAATTATAGTTCTGATAGCACTTTTAAGAGTTCTAGAGCTCCTGATAAAAATTGGAAACAGTTCCGTACTCTAAATGCAGAATTTTTCAAAAACAGAAATGTCCGTGCTGACTTCACATTCCAGCACGGACCTTTCTCCTGTAAAGTAACAATACTTATTCAAAACTTCATTATTTTTTTAGAGATTCCGAGAGTTCTCGTCTGGTTTAAATAGAACATAAAATTTCAAATCGATAGCTTCTTTTACTTATTACTAAATGAAAATTAACGGTGGTTGTATTTGTGTGTGGCACAGAAAAGTTGTTTAAAAATATACTAATTATTAAGATATGGTCTTGAAATTTTATATTCTATCTAAACTAGACGAGAACTGTCCGGAACTCTAAAAAAATATTGAAGTTTAGAATAACTATTGTTACTGTATAGGAGAAAGGTTGACAGTGGAGAAAAATTGTTTAAAAACAGGGTATTTTTTAAGATATCGACTTGAAAATTTATATTGGGCCATAATTAATCGATAACTCTCGGGAACTCTCAAAGAACATCGAATTTTTTAATAAATATTGGTACTTTAGAGGAGAAAGGTCTGTGCTGATAGTGGAGAAAAATTGTTGAAAAACAGGGTATTTTTTAAGATATCGACTTGAAAATTTATATTGGGCCATTATTAATCGAGAACTCTCGGGAACTCTAAAAAAACTTCGAATTTTTTATTAAATATTGGTATTTTAGGGGAAAAGAAGTCCGTGCTGGAATGTGAAGTTTTGTTTTTTAAAAATACTGCATTTAGAGTGCGGAACTGTTTCTAATTTTTATCAAGAACTCTAGAATTCTTAAAAGTGCTATCAGAACTATAATTATTTTTTATTTATTAATAGAAGGTCGTGCCAACTTCACAGACACAAATGCGATTGGGACAATTTCTCCGACCAAAGGAGATAGATATTTCAGGCCACTTTGCATCGGACTCTTTTTCGCAGTCGTGGATCCATAAAGTAAACCCAATTTACATGTCCGCGCGAACCCGTTAAGCGTTCGCGCTAATGCGAACTAAATATTTCCATTACGAACGCTAATGCCTCCACCTCGGTTACACCTGTGCACGGTCCCGTGCATCCCGCCCTAAAATATATCGGCCTCGGGGCGAGGCACAATAAATTCTATTTCATTTCCGTTCGCAATTTGCGCGGGAACCGGAGCCGCTCGACGTTAACGCTCGATGGAGAAAAAGCGTCGCTCGGAAATATACGACGTGTACGCGCGAAGAAACGCGCGACACGCTTGATTTACGAGCCGCGAGATGCGTTACCTTCGCAATACGCGAGCGCGCCCCGTGATTTATTGAACTCAGATTTCTTCGTGGATCACACAAGGATTCTCAATTAGAACCAGTCGCCAGGGAGTCGAACTGTTAATTACTCAAAAAACCGTACGGTTTTGTGTTTCTCAATAGAGGAAAGACGTGTAGGCGTCTCCAGAAAAAAATTGTAAGCCGCGTATGTATGTGCGCGAGACGTTGTGTGGCGCGAAACTAATTAAAAGCATTTATTGCCGTCTGAAAAGTTTACAAGTCGCTGGATCACTTGAGGAAATTCCAAGACAGTACCTAGCCAAGTATCCTATTCAGGCTCGCGCCTCGGATGGAATTTACGAATTTCCTCGGGCAACAATGGCTGATCTCGGAACTCCGTTGAACGTGGCGCGGTACGCGGCGGCCGTCTTATCGGCACGATCCACTTCCACTCGCGCCTTCTTAACGGGATCTTTTGGTCGACTTCTTCTTTCGAATCGGGGGGCCGCGGGAGACGGTCGGTTAAAGGCGGGCCACCGGTTTCAATTAACGAAAGACAGTGGGCCGACATTAATCCGGGAACAATCGGTCCTCGGGGGTGATTAGGCGAGAGAGCAAGAGAGAGAGAGAGAGAGAGAGAGAGTAGGAGGGTGAGATCGGCCGACCGCGAACTTTGAATTAATTAAATTCCCGTAATTTCGTATCTGCTTTCCGCACACGTGCCCCCGACCCCGGAAGCGGTTCGATCATGGAAAACATTGAACCGTGCCGCAGACGAAGGAACCGTATCGCGCGGCTCGGCGAGATTATACCTAGTCCTCGCGGGAGGGATTCGCCGAAAATACAAATCGGCCCGCCCTCGTCGCCGATGAAATGTATCAGCCGATTCCGGTCGAATCGGGGGGCTGAATGAAAACGGCAGCGAACCGTATCGTTTCAAAAATTCGGAGACGACCGATTCGGAACGTTCGTGACAATTAAGCGGAAATCGAGATTTAAATAATTTCACGTCGATAGCGGGATTAAAGAATGATCATCGAACGGGGAAACGAGCCCCGCAGCTCGCGCTCGCCGCCGTGTAATATTCGATTTACAGACTGTCGATGGAAAACGTTTTTCAGCGAACCCGCTCGCGACTCTCCATCCCTGACATTTGTCAAACCCTCCTCGTTCCTCCTTCCCGTTCGACGGTTTTCAAATTGCCGCGACGAAATCGATTGTTTCTCGGAGAAATAATTCCGGTATCGCGGTCGTTGCCTCCTCGATGCTCATTTCCACGTTAAACGCGATTATAAAACAGTAATAATAAAAAATCTCCAATAAAACTGACCTTTTTATGAAAAGGAAAAAAAAACTGGGGAAGTTTGAGATGTACGGTTATATTTTGTTGTGAAATTGAGAACCACAAAATAATGAAATTGTAACAACAGTGTAGTCAAGTTAAACACGTCGATAAAGAAATCTGGAATTATGAAATCAATATAAACTTGCAGCACAATATAGCAAAAGTACGGGCACTATTCTATTAACAACTATTATTAATAAAATATGAAGCCATAGAATCCGAAAGCTGTGGCGTGTTGTACATTGCAAGAAAATAAAACACTAAATAGTTAACGGATTGAGTACTAATTTCAAATAAAAAAACACTAATAATAAATCTGTTTCTTTGTTTTCAATGATCGATCTGGCATTGATTCTTCTACACTTTGATATATAATTATAACGTCATAAAATGAAGACAATTTTAAATATAATATTAATTAAGCTAATAAGGGAACAAACATTAAATACATACTTATGTCTTATTATGGCCGAATTAATATTTTAAGTCGGTAAACAATAAATAAATAAGTAAATGAAGAAGTGACCAAGTAAAAGTGTAAAAAAATAAATACCTAGATGATTAAATACAGAGATAGGATTCTCTATTTAGGTATTTCTGCTGTATTGTGCTGCTAGTTTACATTGATTTCATAATTCCAGATTTCATCGAGCTTATTTTCTTTATCGACTTGTTTAACTTGACTACATTGTTGTTACAATTTCATTATTGTGTGGTTCTCAATTTCACAACAAAATATAACCATACATCTCAAACTTTCCCAGTTTTTTTACCTTTTCATAAAAAGATCAGTTTTATTGGAGATTTCACAATTTTACCGAGGCCTAATGATATGAATAAAAGTATTTTTAACATTTTGTTACGTACTGTTTAAGTAATGTAATAATTTAATTCTTTAAAAATCGGATTTATCGGAGGTTATTTCATTTTAAGGTAATAATTTAACATGGCTTTACATCTTTAGATTTATAGTACTATACCTTTAATATTGAATCAGAAGAAACTTCTATACAAAGTTATCACAAAATTCTGCGATAGACAACCTCGGATTTATCGGTGGTTATTTGATTTTAAAATAATAATTTCACATGGTTGTACATCTTTAGATTTATAGTACTATACCTTTAATATAGAACATTAAATCAGAAGAAATTCCTACGAAAGATAACACAAAATTCTGCGATCCACAACCATCATCCGAACCATATCATTCTCTGTGTCACTTATTTGTCAGAATCAAACTGTAAATTAAAAACTAATTATTAAAAACTAAAAATGAAAAACAACATATTTGTAAGTTGGTCATTGACTTCCTGATGACATTGTGCGTAAAAACAAAACTAGGGAGACGAAAAATTATTTTGTAATCGGTACTTCTAGTCACTTTTTTTAAATTTCTCTGCATTAAGCACATCTTTTTCAATTCGACTTGTTGCAGATTGTAAAGTAGCCTATGAAACTATGTTAAAAACCTTAAAACATTAAGAAAGTGCAATAAGTACAATTATATTGAAGAAAGAAATTCAAAATGTCGAATTTACGTGTACATAAAGGTACGCGGTACCTGCAGGCATGTTCAGGCCTCAAACTTGCCTTCGGGGCGCTACCGCGCTCCTTAATTTCAAATAAAAAATATAATTTGTCGAAAGAAACGATAATTCAAAGCAATTATGGCCTGAAATCGTATAATAATTCTTGCCTAAAAGTAGTGTCGAGTCGAACGTTAGCTCACGTTACAAATTGCAACCGTCAGTAGCAATATACGTCGCATTGAAATCAGAATAAACTCTCAACCTTGTCGCGAGGTAACAAGTCTCTCTCGCAATTTCCCATCAGGACACTGTCTCCTGCCCGTATTACCTTCACGTTTATGCAGCCTCAACGCGGCGTGTGCAATTTATTCTTTCAGGTGGCCTCGACATGCGCCCGAGCCCCGCATGCATCCGCGTCTTAATTTACGTAAATAACGTGGCTGCGCACACTCTTATAGGTTCGCCGAAGAGGATTGCACCTCGTTGCGGATAATTTAGCCGATGTTATTCCCCCGCGAGTCTGAGTTTTATTACCTTCGGAGGAGTAACACGTTTTCCAGAGCAACCCCCTTCCCTCCCTTTGACAGCGCGAGACCTCCGCCCCCCTCATGACTCTTCCGGTTCGCTGTCGCGTTAGCATCACTGGAAAGCGTTCAGCTCGTCCCATAAGTCCCAACTATTTCATTCCTTGAAATTTAGGAGAGATCATTTATACATTTACGTTAGGATTTATTTTTTAACTAAGTGAAGACCGAAAATTTGAGAAGCGAAAGAGGTAATAAAAATTACCTCTCGTCGCGTTTGGTACATATTTCATATTCAAACATAGCAGGGACCGTTTTCGTCGCGGGCGCTGCTAAATTCGGCAAATTTGTTACGTTTCCTTTAAAGGATATTACGCAGGTAGCAAATTCCGCGAAGCACTCAGACGACGGAGAAATCACTTCCAGGGAAACAGAATCTGGGCGCGGTTGCTTTCAATCTAGGCCGAGCAAAAAGTTTCGCGTATTTGTCAACGGCACACGAGTTCTTCGCGCGAACGAAAGTGTTTCCCTTTATTCTTAAGACACGAGAATCGAAAGCGACCGTCGCGTCGCGTCTCTCGCGAGCGCGATATTACATAAATCGTAAAATACATTCGCGATTACAAAGTCCGTATCAAAATTCGGGTTTACGAGACGAGATTCTTATTCCAGAAAGTGTTTGTCTACCCACCGATTCAGTTACATGAATCTAATTTCATACGCGCGCTACTATAATGTGAATTCTGAACCAGTCTATTCGCGGACGCGCATAACTTTCGTGGACGAAGATCTTTTTAGCTTTTAGATTCGCGATTACGTGGCCGAAACGGCGCGAGCAGCTGACGGGGTGTAAACACTCGCGCGCGGTAGATGCGATAATTTCGTCAACGGGAAGAGCGAGAGCGCGATCCTCCGCGGCCGGCCAGTAGTGATGCACGGGGAACGATTTCCGTTGAAACGCGCCATTCTTGAGTTATAAATACCGGCGCCAGAAGACACCGGGATGCCGGTGCGTCGGTTCAACGGGGAGGAGAAAGAGAAGGCGGTGAGTCGGATCAGAATGCTCTGGCGCGGGCATGAATAATACAGGTAAAAGAAGAGGGTCCGGTCCGGGAGACGCGACAGAATGGAGCGGTCGGCCACCTGACCACGTCGCTCATCTCATTGAGATCCTTAAAACAGTTATAACAGCTGCGTCGGTCAATGGGGAGATCACCCCGAGGAGCGACCAATTGTGGCGCCGGTTTAAATTAGCCGAGCCAATGGCGACGGACGGCCGCGTTAACGTTGGACGCGGCCACGAACCAACCGCGCCCCGCGAGATTGTCAGGGAAACTCGGCCCTCGCTCTATGCACGTTTGCTCCGGCTAGAGCGTTTCGTTCCCCGCGCCGACCTCGCCAAATTCATTGGATTCGCGACCGGGTCCAACTATAGTACGAACTTGCCTAACGATGCCCGATCCGGTTCGCCGCCTCGGATGAACTGTTCTAAACGGCGAGCGCGCTCGCACGGCCGAGGGAAAGAGAGTGAGAGAGAGAGAGAGGGAGGGGAAGGGTAGAGAAATTTTATGAGAAACCGTTCGAATGGGAAATTGCGATCCAGAGATTGCGAACAGCCGAATATACGTATATATATGTAGGGGAAAAGTGGGATGGGAGTAAAGGATAAATTTGGAACAAGGATAATTCCGATTCTTTTTTTTCGTTCGGAATACTTTAGTGATTGCTCATGGGTCGATTTGTAATTGAAGTAGAGTGGTTTCGGGATCGGCCTAGAATTGATACGATATGAAATGGATCCGAATGGTTTTGCGATATCGTATACCATTTTTGTGACGTGATTGATCATTTTTTCTCTCGGCCGCTGTGGATCTAACGAGAGCAGTGGCCCTCTATCGATGATAAAAAGATTCCA
>SMSR01014324.1:17624-72107 GCA_019453355.1 Ceratina japonica
TCGATAGATAATCCGATGTTTTCCTCGAGTTATCCCGAGTGTTTCCCAATAAGTAAGAAGTTGTTGATGGACAAGCCAATGAAAGCGTTTATCTCGATTGTTTTCGTTATCTTAAACTCTGAATCTTAACTGATAACTACTAACGGACGTTAATTTAAACCGCAACATCGACTTCGTTATCAGTACTGATAAGCCCTTGTTTAGGAAAAAGTCTCTGATTTCGTGGTAAACCATTAAGATTATCTGTGATATTGCGTAGTAGACCATGAAGTGTCGTGGTAACAATAGGCAAAAAGGAAAATTCACGAATGTCTGTTTAACAATTCCTGGGACGGATTAAAGATTCACAAGAATTTGAGGGTAATAGAAAATGTTGCTTTTTCATTTTGTGAATATCAATAAAAATTATGTTTTACTTTTTTTCAATTTATTATATTATAGGAACTATCTTTTGTTTGGTTTTTATATGTTACAGTTTATGTGTGCGCAATTTATTTTGTTATTCGAGCTCGCGGGGCCTCTTGTCCCCCTCCCCCCTTTAATCCGCCCCGGAACAAGTCTTTCCTTCGTTGTTGACTAATTTATTTTATCAACGAGAGAACGACGAAATGTACTGTGGTTTCTGTTTCCTTCTTTATGATTGCGTTAAGTTCTTATCATTAATTAGTTTCGTTTGCTCTTTGTTAATTTTGTATATATGAAATATTGCGTGGCTGGATACTTCGCATGCGTGTGTGTTGAAATACAGAGTGTCTTGTCTAAAAAGAAGTAAAAGAATGATCGACGTTTGTATAATTTAAATATAGAATAATTGCACTGGATTTTTGTGCAGAATTGTATTTTTTGGAACATTTTAACGAATCCATTTATACAGGATTTTGTATTTCCTCATTTGAAATCTACACAGTAATTGTTTTATGTACTTTTAAAGATTTACAACAGCATTTTCTTACATAATTGTACAAAAATCCAGAATTTTCCAGAAGTGACAACGATACGATTTGTATTGAAACATGCTTTCTTATGATTTCTGTTAAACCTGATTCTACTTTAGATGAAACATTCTGTATAGTATAAATAACGAAATTGTAGATTGTACGTGTTGCAATTAAGTATTCCCTGTCGAGAGTCACGTGTATACGTTATCGTAGTCGCCGGACAGATTTTCTAACGAGGACAATTAGTCGTAGAAGACCGACAGCAACAATCCAATTCCAAGTTCTTCCGTTTCGAACGAATCGACGAGCCAATTATTATCATATTCATAGTTTTGTATCCGCGTTAATCGAACATATTAAATATACAGCGACTCACGAACGTGTTTAAACAATTCTATGAATCTGAGAGAATTTGACTGTAGAATTTTTCTAAACATCAGTAGACTGCAGATTTTATTCACAGCAAAATTATAGAATATAAAAAATGCGTTCAATATGCGAAAGTCTGAGGAACGTGAAATTATTAAAGATTAAAAGAATTTGAAGTTTCATTTTTTAAATTTATAGATATTAACATTTTGCATAAAAATCTGCAGTCTACTTAATTACTATCATAAGTAAATGCGAGTATTAGAATTAGAATACATTAATATGTATTACATTGTATTTTAATTGATTCATTGAAGTATTTTGATGTTTAACTTTGTGAGACGCTGTATACATTATGTATTACAATATAAATGATGTATAATCAGCGGCAAGATGCGCAAAACGATTATAATGAAAGGCACAGGTCGTTAACCCAGATTGAATGATATCGACCATCGTTCCTTGTCGCACGTAACACATGCAACCACACCTCTGTATATAACATAAGAACTGTATTATACAACTTACATAATACGTACAATATTGTACTTCCCACAGACGAAAACGAACGGTGTTTGATTCGAGCAAAACTATACAATAAAAATTGCTTCTTTTGAATAAGGTCAATGTTTTATTAAGTCAGCACACTAATTCCTCAATCCTTTGTCCTTAATCTTTTGGAATATGTTAATATGTTAAAATTCTGTACACCGTTTACATGATTTCGAGTTTTCTATTAATCTGAAACTTATATGAAAGAATTTTATTTTTTATAAAAAAAAAATATATTTCTATGATAATTTAGGTATAAAAATCTGCTTTATATGAGGAAATAACAACTCTTTTGTAATGTAGCTACGCCTTATTATCCAATTTCGTTATCCAGGGTTATCCGGGTTTCCCGAAAAGATAAACGAGTTTTTTATACCCGTGAAATGTTACAATTGACGTCAACGGCAGGTTCAACGGTGGACGATTATCGAACGGCTGTATTTAGAATTATTATTGGGAGGAGCAACCGGTGGAACAACACGAAACATCGGCAGGAGATAATATTTCCTCTTGTATACATTTCCTGAATTTTTATTTAACACAAGTTGTAGATGAAAAAATTCTCACATATACTACTAGTACTATAGTACATCTCTGAATATTTTTATCAATTTCTATCCACAAGAATCACAAAAATTAAATCCTCATATTCTCTAAGTCTGTTAATTCATTGAAATTTGCAAACATCACGAACTTCTCGCGAATTTAATATCAATTTTTGATGAAGAAATTTAATTAACATGATCTAACATGATCTATCACCTAAACTAAGATTGCTGAATCAAAATCTGTATCAATAAGCATCTTTTGAAAAGAACGTGGAGCATCTGCCCCGTACACCTTCCCTCCAGCTAAGATTCTTCTTTTGCGACGTTTCGTTAACGGTTTTCTCCATCTGCCGAGTCTTGCGACAATCTAAAGAAAGTTACGATCCCGTGCGTCACCGGCGAGCCTTAAAACCATTTTTGGTACTCCTCCTAGCATATTGTACACGCAAATAAAATGTAACGCGCGTCAAATGCCATTCAACTGCAGAAACGTATATAAATACATATATATTATTCTTTGGATAGTCAATTTCGTACGATTACGTTTATACAGACATACAGACAGACATACATATTTACGTATGAGTAAGCACGCGTAAATACGCAACATTTGCGTCAACGATTTTATCCGAGAGAAATATTTACGTAAAAGATAGAAAGCGGAAAAATAGCGGTAAGAGATACGGACCTACACAAATATGTTTATTATAATTTGAATGTAATTCCATTTTAATGAACCCGAAAGAAATTAATGATCAAAACAAGCTGCTTTTCTTGAATATGGATTATTATGTCGGAAGCTTAGAGCATATACTCGTGCTCGAATGTCACCATCGAAGAATACTGTTGTCTTTCTTACTTCATACGCGGTTGGTTGTCGATGTATTTTTCGATAGTGATTCTAACCACACTTCTCGAGCACGGCGTGCTGCCTCCAGTGAATAGTATATGTTCTAAGGAAGTAACCGGGAAACTGGAATGGAAATCTACTAGAATCTACTTAGAATCTAATCCGCAGCTTTTATTACTAACCGTAGAATTTGTTGTCGACGTAGCCGGCGCCCGGAGCGTGTTTTTTCAATTGGAATCGTCACGCCAATTGACCCGCAATAGATCAGCCGGACCCCCTGTGATGTGCGTAATACACATGTTGTATGCATGCACGTAAATTAGAATCAATTTGGCCTGAACAGCTGCCACAAGCGAAATGACCATATTCTTATTAAGCAACGTGAATCCTATTGTGTTTACCTCACGTGTGCACGTTTAATGTGCAAAAGGAATCCGGTATATACCGCAATGGATCTGCTTCAACCGATCGCGCCGAGTGTTACGTAATTATTTGAATCATGCCATCGTTCGTCGCTATAATAATGATGATACGAACTCAGGAACGATTTTAAGAAATCCCGTGACTAATGCTTGATACTTAGAAACGGTCAAAGTTATTCCCAGGTCGTAAAATTCACAGCTTGGGACGATTCTTGGCAATCCAGCTGGCTTCGATTTCTGCTAGTTTCTATCATGTTTTTTATGCTTGTGTTAGAACCGGCAGACCTAAATAAAGGGTAATAATTTTCAGTGTTATAATATAACAAATTCAGAGATGTATTATATTACTTATAAAACTTGCAAATTTTTAAATATTTGCAGATTTGAGGAGTGCTAGAAGTGAAGATATACCTTGGAATACAATTTTCGATAATTTTGGGATTTAATTTCTTCGAATCTAGTGGATTAAAGTTTATGAAAAAATACAGAGATGTACTATTGTACTTGTAATACATGTGAGAATTTTCCCAAATTTTTTCATTCACAATTTATGTTGAATAAAAATTCATAATGGTTGAATGGGTAAACCTTATGAATGCGAGCTTCGATGTTGATTCTGGGACACCCTGTATAATGTACATGTACTAATATTGANCTTGCTCAGTTACGAACGTAATATTATGAATTATATCTTGCGGTATGCCGAATTGTTCGATTCTTTGTAGGAATTTAGCTCCGAACTTCGTTGTTGACTTCTTCTCCGGTAACTCGGCTGTGAACAATACCCTCTGAACGATCTTCCAGGTATCGTCGACGTATCGCAGCGTCACGGTGTAATAAGTAGTTTCCGTCTCGTTGTCCGTCCAGAAATCTATCGTGCCAGCGCAATTGCCGGACTTCACTGCTTCTAGTAACTCCGGCAATATCGCGCTCCGCAGTTCTGCAGCTTCCTCTACGATGTGGCGGGAAACCGTCGTCGGATGCGGTATGAGTTCGTCGACGGACACGTTCCCGCATTCGTCCCGGACGCCGAACACCGTTCGCAAGAAGAGTTTGAAACCGTCGCTGGTGATGCTGAGGAACGAGCGCAGGTCCCTCGCGCAGTACCACACGCAAGCTTTTAATATAATTTTACTCTGTTCGGTTGAAAGTTTCACCTCTTCCGCGGCGGCCTNCCGCTTTTTCCGTTTTCACTCCTCCACCAATGAAATCGTTGATGTCCTGCAAAACACGCGCTTTTTCTTCAACCGACATCATCTTCAGTTTCCGACACGGAGGCGACAGGAACGTCGCGACTCTGTGCAACTTATCAGCAACGAAATTCTGCTTCAAATAACGTGCTACTTCCTGTTTGATATGCTCCATCTCCAAGCTGTCGTTTTCTTCAGGATCGCAATGTGAAATTAACTTCTGTACCCATAATATCACCAAATACAGCGTCGGTGAGTTCCTCGCTTGCAATTTTGTTATCGCGTTTTCGAACGGTTGCAAGAATTCTAACAAGACCTTTGCGGCTTCCGCGTCGTAATCTTTGATTCTGTCAAGTTCATTTTTGTCCGACAACACTTGCACGATGTCGTCGTATTGGTTCACTACAGATCTAAGCATATTTATTTCCGAATTCCAACGAGTGTCATTTTCTTCATAGACTAGAACTGGCAAACGAGTGACGAGTCCCGATTCTATCAGGTGTGCCGTTACATTTCTGCAGGCTTGAAACGTTGCAAATATCCTTGCCTCTCCGTCTAATTTTATATTCTGTTTGAAAGCATTTCGCAAACTGGACTGTATCAAATGTGCAGTACAGTTTAATCGCGTGTAACCCTGTAACGATTCAACAATATTATTGTTTTGCTCAGTTACGAACGTAATATTATGAATTATATCTTGCGGTATGCCGAATTGTTCGATTCTTTGTAGCAATTTAGCTCCGAACTTCGTTCCTGACTTCTTCTCCGGTAACTCGGCCGTGAACAATACCCTCTGGACGATCTTCCAGGTATCGTCGACGTATCGCAGCGTCACGGTGTAATAAGTAGTTTCCGTCTCGTTGTCCGTCCAGAAATCTATCGTGCCAGCGCAATTGCCGGACTTCACTGCTTCTAGTAACTCCGGCAATATCGCGGTCCGCAGTTCTGCAGCTTCCTCTACGATGTGGCGGGAAACCGTCGTCGGATGCGGTATGAGTTCGTCGACGGACACGTTCCCGCATTCGTCCCGAACGCCGAACACCGTTCGCAAGAAGAGTTTGAAACCGTCGCTGGTGATGCTGAGGAACGAGCGCAGGTCCCTCGCGCAGTACCACACGCAAGCTTTTAATATAATTTTACTCTGTTCGGTTGAAAGTTTCACCTCTTCCGCGGCGGCCTGATCGGACGAATCGGCGGTCGTATTCAGGCCGTGGCATTTATGGCGTATCAAGTGCGACGTCCCACTTTTCGACTGGTACTTGTACACCTTGGCGCACGTTTTGCACTGCACCCAGTCCACGTTGGTTTGCGACTCGCGGTCGAAGATTCGGTAAAATCGTTGCCAAATGACGCCCCTCTTATCGCACGTCACTGCCTCGTATTCCTTGTCATGGAGCTTCTTGACTACATTGTTTACTCCCATGTTGTCCAACGAATAAGAACTTAAGATCCACGAGGAGAAACGACGACATTCACTCATCAAACGGGTTTAATATCGGTCTCTGTTCCCAAATGCGGCGGAGGTCGTGAAAATTATGATATTAGATCGTCGAGAACTAACTAGAAATGCCTAAGCAAAGGCGATCCTGTCTGTAACGTCCGAGCGTCTGGTGTTTATCGAAGTTGCACACGGGCCGGGCCAAGCGGATCGCGTCCCCTCCGCTCAGGGCCAACTGTGCGTTGCTAGGACGCGGACACGTGTGGACTGTGGAAACGGTGCGGGCCGTATTCCTGTGTACGGCCCTGACTGCTACGGGCACGCTGCAAGTTGCTGAGTATCGAACGAACTACGTCAGTGATTCTCAACCACTGTGTCGCGGCACTTTGGTGTGTCGAGATTCTTGAAGTGTACCGTCACTGCGAGACAGTGCCCGGTTCGAAGCGGGCCGCAGCTGCGAGGCAGTCCGTTCGGGCGGAGGTCGGCTCGATTGGTACTGTCGTTGCAGACGGACGGGTTGAGAGCTTCTCTCATGTCAAACGTCTCTTACTAACTTTTGGCAGAGATTTTACGGCTCGTACAATCCTAAATTTGATATAGTATTAAGTAAAAAAAAAAGAAACTGACCAAAAAAACGGCCGTTTTTAAACATCCCTGGTGGGGATCGAACCCACGACCTTTGGATTAGAAGTCCAACGCGCTATCCTCTGCGCCACAGGGACTTGGTAATTCGTTCGGCTTATAATTCCATGATATTGTTGAAACGTGATTCGCAGGCGTCGATCACGTATAAATCTCATAACTACACGAATATTAATTCGTGCATGTGTCTATATTCATGCTAATTCTATCTGGAACAGATATTATAAAATTAAATGATTTTCTAGAATTCTAACATCGAATTATTTGTATTATGACAAAATCAGTGTAATAGAAGTCAAAATATTTTTTGAAAAGGCATATTTTTGATCGATTAAATGAACTTATGTGGAAGAAGACGTGAGGGGAATTAATTATAACTCTTATATGCTGAAGCAGAGATTGTGAAGAGAAGGTGAAGCATTAAATGCGCGACAAAATCGTTATAAACTTACTTTATGAATCGAGTTCGTTCTATTTTTCCGAAAAAATGTCAGCCTTCAAACAGTTTCAAGAGAATTTTGAAAAGCAAACGTGAACAAGCGCAGTAGCTTTTGATTTATTCTCCGTTTTTCGTTTTTCTTCATCATCGCGTCATCTGGGAACAAGAACGAGAACCTTGAGCTTGCAATCATGGGGTAACCTCTTTTCTATGAATACTGATAAAGCTTTGGCAGTTCTTATCCTAGCAACAAGTATATATACTTACTATAAAAAATATTTAATACTGCATTATAATATAAGTATTCATATAACAGAACATTCACATAATAGCTGTTCATGTAATTTCGAAGGTTGATTTTCGAAAAGTTGAACAGAGAGGGACTACTAGAGAAAAGCACTAGAAAAAAACGATATTGTTGATCCTAGTAACTTTTCAACGCTTCAGGTGTAATCGGCCGAGAGTCCGCATGCGCTTTACTCTGCTTTACTCCAAAAAAAGCATCAGCCATATTGGTGTGTTGTATCGCTGTCCTCAGTAATTTCGAAGATCAGTGAGGTATTTCTCTCGTTTACCACCGAATTTATTGAATAACTGACGTATCGCGGCCGACCGCGTGTGTGCACCGTGATATTCACTGGGAATAGATCGTCACTTGTGCAGATTTATGACAATCGCCAGCGGAAAAAGTTTGGTTAATGTTGCCACCTGGGCTCACGGAAATCGGTCTGTTTAAGAACATGTCGTAAATAAATGCGTACCGTTCTCATCGGGCCGAGACGTTTGTACAGCGTTAACGCCGACGGTATCCACGGTGGCATCCCCGCGTCCGGTGTTACCGTCGCCGTTAATTCATTTCGAGGGAGATCGCGACCCTGCGCGAATACTTTGCCACCGTCTGTCGTTGAACTCGTACATACCTCCGTTCACGTTTGCCCCGTTCTTTTACTTTTATCCGNCTCTTATATGCTGAAGCAGAGATTGTGAAGAGAAGGTGAAGCATTAAATGCGCGACAAAATCGTTATAAACTTACTTTATGAATCGAGTTCGTTCTATTTTTCCGAAAAAATGTCAGCCTTCAAACAGTTTCAAGAGAATTTTGAAAAGCAAACGTGAACAAGCGCAGTAGCTTTTGATTTATTCTCCGTTTTTCGTTTTTCTTCATCATCGCGTCATCTGGGAACAAGAACGAGAACCTTGAGCTTGCAATCATGGGGTAACCTCTTTTCTATGAATACTGATAAAGCTTTGGCAGTTCTTATCCTAGCAACAAGTATATATACTTACTATAAAAAATATTTAATACTGCATTATAATATAAGTATTCATATAACAGAACATTCACATAATAGCTGTTCATGTAATTTCGAAGGTTGATTTTCGAAAAGTTGAACAGAGAGGGACTACTAGAGAAAAGCACTAGAAAAAAACGATATTGTTGATCCTAGTAACTTTTCAACGCTTCAGGTGTAATCGGCCGAGAGTCCGCATGCGCTTTACTCTGCTTTACTCCAAAAAAAGCATCAGCCATATTGGTGTGTTGTATCGCTGTCCTCAGTAATTTCGAAGATCAGTGAGGTATTTCTCTCGTTTACCACCGAATTTATTGAATAACTGACGTATCGCGGCCGACCGCGTGTGTGCACCGTGATATTCACTGGGAATAGATCGTCACTTGTGCAGATTTATGACAATCGCCAGCGGAAAAAGTTTGGTTAATGTTGCCACCTGGGCTCACGGAAATCGGTCTGTTTAAGAACATGTCGTAAATAAATGCGTACCGTTCTCATCGGGCCGAGACGTTTGTACAGCGTTAACGCCGACGGTATCCACGGTGGCATCCCCGCGTCCGGTGTTACCGTCGCCGTTAATTCATTTCGAGGGAGATCGCGACCCTGCGCGAATACTTTGCCACCGTCTGTCGTTGAACTCGTACATACCTCCGTTCACGTTTGCCCCGTTCTTTTACTTTTATCCGAACGTCTGCCGATGATAACACCGCGTTCGCCACGTTTCTAATCGCCGTTCAAAGATACGCACGGTTCGGTCAATTTCCGTCGAGCAACAGGTAAAAATTGTCGATACGATTTTCCGCGATGCGACTGCATCATCGAACATCTGTGATTGTCTTCGTAATTTTCCGAAATTCGTATTCTAATCGTTTCTTCGGAGGAAATTAATTAACCATATTTTACAATTTTCTGGGATATCGGGAAATGATTGATGACGATAAATGTTGCTCGCCTTTTTCGAAGTATTTAACAGTGTTTCTGTAATAAAACGTATTTTCTTTCAGCGAGTAGTTCGTCATGACGGATTCTATGAAATTTGGTCCAGAATGGTTTGTCGTTTTCTTTAATCGCCCGAGTTTTTCTTTGTCTTCTTTGTTTATATCTTTTAATTCATGATACACAGGTTGCGCAACCTGTCAGGAGACAGTTGCAATAGCAGCAGCAGTGGAGGAGGTAGTACGAGTTTGTCTACACCACGTTATCAATTAGCCGAACATAGATATGGAAGGGAAGAGATGCTGATATTATTCGACCGCAATTGCAAGCCCCCGGAACCGTTGACCACTTTCTCATCGTTGTACGTCGAGAAAACTCAGTTACCTTTGGCTCTTGTACAAATGACAGAAGATGAAACGGTAATTCACACTCTTAAGATATATTCCTGTCTCATAAAAAATGGCATTTTTCAACGAGAGACTGGCAAATCTCATATTTTGTGTGCAAGTACAATTAATTACTGAAATCTAATAACTAGACTGTGAATTCTCCGCCTTTGAAATGTTTCAGTTTCTAACTATAGGTTTATTTTTCTATAATTTTAAGTGTTGATAGTTTCAGGATTTTTACTTTATTCTTCTGGGTCTGTGACCTTAATCTTTTTGCTGCGTCGGTCTTCGACGAAGAACCCTTACAAAATTGTATAAAGTATTTTTAAATATAAGAAATGATAATAATAACAATAATAATAATAATAATATACGAAAAGCTCGTACAACTAAATTTCTATTAAATTTCAATGAGATAAAAGATTTTTCACATGCATTAATAAGGTATTTGTTTAATTAACTTCGTGTATATGAAATTTATTTTTTAAACACTGTCTTAAATGATAAAACATTGAAAATAACATGTGACATTGCATCATGCACATTATATAAAAAAAAGTCTACCTCATATACATGTATTTAACTTGTTTTAGATCATCTTAAGATTCTCAGACCTGCCTTAACGTCATCCATAAAAAATCAAAAAACGGACGAGCACATAAAATCGAATAAAAATATAAAACATCGAAGCCCTTATGCCAGTTTTCCATAGCATCTGCCGAGTATTTCGCAACGTTATCGTTCCTCTTCGTTATCATTCTACCCATTATTGTATCTTCGCGATAACCAACTGCGATGACAACCTCGCGCAGAATTGAACCAAAGTTAACTCTAAACGATTATTCAATCGATTTTGAGGATACGACTGTGCCATTTCAATTTTCCAGCGGATGTGGAATGGCGGAATAAGCAATGTTGGCGGAAGTCGAGGAAGAGGCGGAAGCGTGGACCGTGGGGGGCGCGGGAGAAACGGTAGAGGCGGCTTGTACACCTCCCATTATTCCCGAGGCGTCGGCTTCGATGATTCCGGGGATGGGCCACGAATCGACGGCCAACCGTTCCCAGTACGTAGGTCGACCGTTCCCTCACCCCATGGGAATACGATTCAACTCTTCGAGTACCGAATACTCTATCTGTCTATATATAAAAAAATGAATGACGGGACGCGTTTCGTATTTAGGGAAGAAATCGGCCGTTCGATAGATCCCAGAGCGAACGAGGTTGGTCAGAAAGAAACGGCGTTTCGGACCCGGGCGAGTGGAACGGTTCTACTAGTCCTAGGAAAGAGCTGAGCCGCGGGGCCAGCGGTAGTTCGCTGATGGAAAGCAACTGGCGACGCCACCGCGGCGGTACAGAAGACGACGAAGGATGGCGTAAATGGGGCAGTAAGTATTTTTAACTGGGGGTTCGATCGAGCGCCGGAAGCATGATAATCAATTATCGTACATCGTTTCAGGTAGGAACAGCTGGCGCGAAGGCGGAAGCGTGGACAGGGATAGATTAGAGAGGAACGAAGGCGACGGGGAGGAAGGCCGTACCGGTGGCGGTAGGTGGGAACATCGTGGGACTCATAGGGTCGCGCACGACTCCAGCCATCATCCACCACTTCGTACGGCGCGCACTTGGGAATCCAATCATCACGATAACAATCATGATAATCTTCCCGAGTGGTGGGTTTTTTAATATCGTCGTGAATAGTACAAAACGTTATAAGTTCCATAGGGAATTGTTGGATAACGTGCAAAGTTAATGATTGAGTATCGCAAAATAGAAGAGACTTCCAGCGTTTTAACCACATAAAAATTGGTTGCAGGGCGACGGAGAACCCTAGCGAAAGCGGAGGAAGTTTCGACGCGACGGGTGCGTTCCACGGCGGAATGTACTCGGACGACGACGAGGACGGGGTAATAAGCGCGGGCGGTAGTCAAGAATCGAGGACCCGCCGCGTGTCCGAAGGGAGCGCTGCCACAACAACGAAACCCGGTAACAAACCCTTATCTTACAGCTCGACTCAGGGTCCGTTAGTGAGTCGCAGCGTCGGTAGCGGAGTTAGCGCGTTAAACAAAGAGCGAGCGAAGTCGTTACACCATCCGCTCGATACTAAAGACGAGAGTAGTATCGAGAAGGAGAGGAGAAGCGGTTCTCCGCCGGTGAAACCGGCTGCCGCTACCGCGGCCAATAATACCCCGAGCAAGAGCTCGGCGTCGCAGCCAGAGAGTAGCGCGCAGAAACGAATCGCGGCGGCGGCGGCGAGTGCAGGTACGGAGCAAACAGAGACTGAGATCGCGGTGCCGACCGATACAGAAATTAATAAATCTCCTAGTAAAGAGAAGAAGAGGGAAGAGGTTGTTGTTGTCACCGAAACGGACGCGCAGAGCGACGCGTTTCCGGGCGTCGTTAAAAGACCGGTCGTCGGCAAGTTGCAAGCGGAGGAAACGCAAATGGTTGTGCATAGTGCGGAGACCGAGTGCGCTAGGCAGAGGTCCGAAGACGATTTGGATAGAATGAAAGCGGAAGCGGACGCGTTGGTTGCGAAGTTGATGGCGGACGAAGAGAGTCATAGGGAGAAATCTGCTAGTGGTGTGCCGCCGCCAATTGGTAACCAACCAAACACAGTCCCATCTACGAACGGACAGGAGAAATGGTTTTACCGTGATCCGCAGGGTGAAGTTCAGGGACCGTTCTTAGCAAGCGAAATGGCGGAATGGTGCAAGGCCGGATACTTCACCGCTGGTTTAATGGTGAGAAGAACCTGCGACGAGCGGTACGCTACTCTAGGAGATTTAATGAAGATGTGCGGTCGAATACCGTTCGCCCCTGGCCATCCTATACCTCCCTTAAAGGTACGCACTCTCTCCATTTTTCCTCGCAAATTCATACATCCATCACTCTCTAACTCTTGGTTTCTTTTTTTCATTTCCTTTATTGCTTTATATAGATAAAGTTATTAACATACATTTCTCACCTTTACGCAGAGGCTTCTTTATGGAAGAACTGTTTGTGGTTGTTTTAGTTAACGGATCAGGTGATACCGCCGGTACCTAGCACGGTGCCAGCCGGAATGTCCGCGCTACCGAAGCCCGGCATCGACGATCCGCTGCTCCTGCTTCAGTATCAACAAATGCGAATGCTGCAGAATCAACAGATTCTTTTGAGACAAATACGGGCGTCGGCTATAGCGAAACTCTCGCAATCGGAACATTGGGCGAGTTTGAGCTCTGTAGAACAGAATCAGTTGATTTTCCAACGCGTTCTGCAAGAATCGGATATACCAGACGTTCCGCCAATTTCTACCAACCCATTCGTACCTCATCTACCGACTCAAGCTTCGAACCCGGTCATGCAACTCTTCACTCAAATGCAACAGGTAAATTTTTATAATAACAGTAAATTATACCAGAATATATAAATAAGATGTTGACCAGAAATGATAGATCTAAAATCGTTTTAATCAAAGACGAATTCAGGTATTAATTAAAGATTATTAATATTAACGGAATTAATTCGTTCGCAGGCTAAAACGCCACCGGAGACGCACTTAACGCCGAGCCCGTTGCAACACACTAATCCGCCTTCCAGTACAGCGCCGCATCCCCCAGCAGTGGATCCCATACAGCAACTGATACAGCAGATGGGCGGAGTACAAAACATACCAGGAATGCAGCAGCAGCAGCAGCCGAGTATAAGTTCGGCGTCGACGGCGACGGCCGTGACGCAGGAGGACAATCCCATTAAATCTTTGTTACGTCAACTGAACATTAACACGAATGGTCACCCGCAAGCGTCGCACATGGACACCGTCTGGCCCCATCCACCGCCGCAAATAAATCCACAATTCAATGCGCAGAATTGGTTAGCGCAGGTACATTCAATCGCTGTTCAAGTCGTTTCGCTTTTATATTAAGTTGTTCGGAAAGTTCGTGGCGATTTTTAGTAGACGGATTAGGGAAGGACTCAGTAGATCAGAATGATCGAAATTATATTACTTTGTTTTTACATATTTTATTGTTGTTTAGGTTGGACCGATACCGGCTGTACCTCCTGGTCAATTACCCACCTCGTTATGGGATCTACATACTAATAAAGAAATAAAGACTGAGCAGCAGATACTGGTAAATTAATTCGTAATATATAAAAATAGTTTTAATTGGATTTTAAGTGGATTTCTTAAGACAGAACTTGAGCCTTGGAAGATAACTCGAATAACTCGTAAGATATTTATTGTACGATACAAATATCGTGTGGAACGTTTATTTAAAACTTTGTATCGTACAGCAAATATGAGCTATTCGAGGCTGCACGTCTAATAACGAAAGAAACTGAAAGTTGTGTCAATTATGGTAACAGGAAGAGCAGAATCTTAGGTTGCAAGAAGAGAGGAAGAAGGAGGAGTTACGAAAGCAAGAGGAATTGCAGCGACAAGCTGAGGAGGAGAACGCGAAAAGAAAAAAGGAGGAACAAGCTAAGCAAGCGGAAGAAGCGAAACGAAAAGACGAGGAAAAGAAGAAAAAAGAAGAAGAGAAGAAACGAAAAGAAGAGGAAAAGCGCAAGCAGGAGGAGGAACGAAAGAAGAAGGAAGAGAAGAAACGTAAAGAGGAAGAGAAGAAGCGAGAAGAGAAACGGAAGTTGGAGGAAGAGAATTTGAGAAAGAAACAAGAAGAGGAGAAGAGGAAAAAAGAAGAGCTTAAGAAACAAGAAGAGAAGTTGAAGAAGGAAGAGGAGAAAAGAAAGAAATTAGAGGAGGAACAAAGGAAACAGGAAGAAGAAAGAATGCGGTATATATTATCTGTTTCTAATTAGATTTATCTTCGACATGTTAACTGCCGCGATTCCTAATGATTTTTTTCAAAATTGCTTGGCAGTCGACGAATTACCGAGAAGAATCGAGCTGATTCTTATTATTTCCTGTCACAGGAAAGAGGCTGAGGCGCGTAAGCAAGCTGAGGCCGAAGAGCAAGCTCGTCGGGCGGAACAGAGGCGGCGAGAGGCCGACGCACTTCGCAGGCTACAAGAACGGAGCAAAGCACCTTGGGCGCAGGCACCGCGCGCCCCGGCTCCGGCCACTCCCGCTGCTTCGCTCGCCGAAATACAGAGACTCGAGCGAGAGAAAAAAGCGGTATGACTTCGAATATATCGTTTGACGTAGGACACATCAGGTATTCCGGCTCTGTTCACGTCTGTGAATCTTTACCCAGGAAGAGCAACGGTTTCAACAAATAATGCAGCAACAACTGGCGCAGCAGAAGGCGATGGAGGCGGCTCAGGAAGCGGCCGCGGTCGACTCGTCGAAGCGGCTGCAGTTCAAGTGGGCGGAGAAGGCCACGGGTTCCACGAAGTCTGTGCCGGTGAAGAGCCTCGCGCAGATCCAGCAGGAAGAGCAAGAACGGATCACCAAGGTAAAGGTACTTATTAACCTTTTTTTTATTATTCCTGTCGCGCGAGTTAAATAAAAAACATCCGCTAGGAGACAAATATCTATTAGTATTTTGGTGAATTATTGCGTTTTGTCTATCAAATCTTTTACCACTTGTGTGCATTTTAACTGATGGTTTTGTTGCTGGGCTCAGCAGCAAGAAAGGGAACGTCAGGAGAAGGCGGGACAGAAGGAAGCGACGAGCGTGCTGCAGAACGCTGGGATATGGGGCACCGCTTCTCAGTGTCTGAACTGGGCTAATTCGAGTAGCTCTAGCAATAATCAAGCATGGTCGAGCAATAGCGGATCTAGCGGCTTCTGGGACGATCCCACTTTGATCAAATCCAGCGGCGCCGTGAAGCAGCCCACGAAACAGGGCAACGCGATGTCCAAGAGTCCTCCTGCCGCCGCCGCGGCTGGCCAACAGCAACAGGCGAGCAACAAGGCGAATAAGAGCAAGAATAAAAGGGAGGAGGAACTGGTTAAGAAATTATTCGAACAGAACACTGCCAAGACGGACGACTTCACGCAATGGTGCAACAAAGCGCTCAGCGGTTTGCAGGTGTCCGTAGACAGTAAGTTTTACGGACTTTTATTGTTTATGCGTCTTCTTTGTCGACGATTTGGCTGACGAAATTTCGCGCGTAGTCCCAACGTTCGTCGGATTCCTACGGGACATCGAGTCTGCCTATGAAGTCAAGGAATACGTTCGAGATTATCTTGGCGATAATAAGCAGAGCTCGGAGTTCGCCAAGCAGTTTTTGGAGAAACGCAGCAAATGGCGGTCCGCGCAGCGGCCTCAGGCCCAGGCGGATGATCTCTGCAAGCCGGCACCAGCCGTCAATCCCAATGCACCTACGGAATTTCAGGAAGTCAAGGTATTACATAAATATGTTTATATGATACCATTAATATCCGGACACATTTCAAAACTTTTGTTGGAAGTGGAAGTTGGAAACTTATTGTGACTAATACAAAGTTCCATCGCTTTTTGCTTTCATAAATTTGTAATATGGAATTAATCGACGAAGTGTCCATTGTAGAGTTTAATGTTTGATGTTCCAGTCTTTCTCTTACACCTTGTATCTCTTCCATGTAAATCAAACATCTACTCCTGATTAATTTCTTCTCTGGTCTAATCTTTGACGCGTCTAAAACGTCTACGTTTATTTCAATTTCAGGGAAAGTCGAAGAAGATAAAGAAGGGAAAAATGTACAAAGTCGATAACAGAATCCTCGGCTTCAGCGTGACCGCGGCCCCCGATCGGATCAACGTAGGCGACCGCGACTACGGAGAAGGAGTCTGAATCGATCCCCCGCCTCCCACGCCCCCCCTCACGTATTGTCGGAAATTTTGCAACGCTCGGCGCCCACAGACAAACGTTTCGTCATATTTATTTATCGTAGATGCCAAATAATCCCCGCAGGGACCCGTGGCGAACAGCTCGTCAAAAATCGTGTAGGATTTTTCTACGACCGCGAGAGGATCTCCGTAGTCGTTGGCCGCGAACGTTCGAAACGGGGACCTCGGACACCGAGACAGCGTGGCATTATTTCCCTATGAAAACGAAACTCCGACGGGAGAAAAGGAAGAAGGATCACCAGTTGTATATATTATATTTGATGGAGGAATGCGAGAAAACAGGGCGAGTCTATCTGCCTCCTGTCTGCGCGTATGCATATAAATATATAAATAAATATATATATATATATATAAATACACATACTATATACGAATATAGTATTGAAACGTTTTGTAACATTTCACTATCATCGTCGTAAAGAGAGAGAGAGAAAAAAAAAGAACTTACGCCGATCGGTAAACTCGTACATGCGGATAATAAGACGTCGCTGTCGAAAGCAATACGTGCTCACGAAGGTGTGTGTTCAGCAAGCGAGTGAAATAACGTTTGTCAAGTGCGTGGCTGCGACGAGACGAAGGAGAAACAAGGTATCGATCAAAAACGACGAGGGACGAAGAGAGAGAGAGTGACGAAGAGAGGTACGGAGGGAGTTGTGCCTCCTCGTATCGGAATGCACTGAGCAAACGATTATATAAATCCTATGGATTTCCTGATTTTTAATCGTAACATCGCGATACGCCGATTAATACAACTTTGCCTTCGATTTAACGCTATTTAATATATAATTGCCGCGTTACGTTCATTTAAAAAAAACAGCCTGACTATTATTATCATTCTCCTAGTTTCCCCGACTTCTCCCCCCCGCGAATAGATTCACTACTTTTAAGGGTAACGATATTACTTTGACTGAACGCAAGCCACGTTTATGTGAATTAGAAATTTTGTATTATTATAATGCGTATACTTATACCGAGGGAAGTACGCGTCGAGGGCAGCGGCACTGCGTGGAGAGAGAGAATAACCCAGCTCTTGTACTTTCTTAAAGCAAACAAACAAACAAAAAACCACTTTGAATACAATGACGTATATTTAAAGGATGGAATAGTACTTGGATGTTGTACGATTTATAAACGAAATAAACTATCTCTTTCATTTGCCTGTTTTGCACCAGTGAACAACAACAAATAAATGAAAGTAAGCGTCGTGTAAGCTTAGGTAATATAAGTGTAACGCGTCGATCCCCGATGAAAGAGTAATAATTGCATAGGGTATAAGAAGTATTTCGGATCGATCACTGGCGTGGTGCCTATGCGTGTGTGGATCTCAAAACTCCTTCTTAATAATATCGAGAAGAGCCCGGCGGTAATTCTATTTAATGCAGTCTTACGTAAGATTTTAATTAATACTTAAAGTCGAAAAGTGAAAACGAAGAAAACGAACAAAAAATATCTTTTGTAAAGTTCTAACTGTAAGTGTAAACGATGAACTTCTCCCCCTAACTTTAACAAGGAGTCGAACGATGCGTGAAGCTTCTAGTTTCTAATTCTCATCCTTCTTTTTTTTCTGTTGTTTCCTTTCCTAATCGATGGATGACGACGTCCGGACGAGGCGACGCGAATACTCTGTTTAAGAAAGCGCGGATGTTGCGAACAGATCTGACCGCACTTAATATTATAATGGTTGTTAATTAAGGCTCGTTGATCTCCCTTTAACACGAGGCAGTTAGCGGGAGATCATAGATCCTTACGTGAAAGATTTAATTGTATAAATAGATAAATGTACAGTAACACGATAATGAAATAGGCAAGAACAGATAACTGATATTGTATTAATATTATTATTATTATTATTGTATCTAACGTACAACATAATAAAATAAATATTATTATATTTTCAATTCGACTATCTCGACTTTCTTAGGATAAGATAATAGACGGATCGACTACTTCATTTTGTACTTTAAACATTGTATCATTTATCTTTCTATGTGCACGAGCATTGGAACGGGAAATTATTTCGTAATAAAAGAAAAATGCTAGGCAGTATATGTATTTGGTATACTTGCAAATTCGTACGATCGTCTGGGAAGATTTATTAAACGATCATCGTACCAACAGGAATGTATTCGTATGTATATCTAATTACTCTTCATCCCCTTCTCCCCGAGGATGGATCGCGTTAATCTCAGTGTAATCTTTCGCGACGTCGATATACTAAAACATAAACAAATAATACATTATATAAATTAAAATGATAATAGTAATACTAAATAATGACAACGAAGACCTAACGAGTTTAACTTACCCTTCTCGGAACAAGGACTTCTAAACCTTGTAAAATGATATAACACAACGACACAACGAGCAAGTATGCTAAAACCCCGCTCCGAACGTAGCTAGCCAATTGTTGGCCTAACGTCTTCTCTTCCTCTCTCTTCACTAAATTATAAACTACCTCGGTCCTCTTTGTAATATTGAACCAATTATAACACAGACTTATTTTCTTATGCGTTTCGAACGGACATCCCGTGTTGCCTTCTTTGTAATCAGATATGGCAGCCTCTAGTCCATCGACAAGAGCGGACACCGTGGGTTCTACCAAGTAGATCAAATCCGAAGGCAACACTTCGGGTATACCGCCGACCTTCGTCGAAACAACTTGCAAACTGAAACGAGAACGAAAACGAAATATATTAACTATCATCGTTAATTATGAATGAGATTTTACCCGCAGGACGCCGCCTCGACGATGGCCATGCAGTACGCTTCGGTCAAGCTAGTATTGAGGAATATGTGACCTTTGTTCAAGACGTGCCCGATCTGAGAGTGCTCCAAGCTACCGAGCAACGTGACTCTGTGCTGCAACAGATTTCTCTCCCGCACTTCCTCAATCAGCCACCTCTTGGGGCCGTCCCCGGCGATTAGAAATTGCACGTCCTCGTACCGACTACAAATATCGGGTATGATACGAGCTAATAAATCGACACCTTTGCGATACACTAGTCGCGACACTATGACTATCGTGACTATAATTAACAATAACAAGCGTTGTTAGTTGAGTTACGTATCTCTCTGTTTAGACTTAACGAGGAAACGTGAGACTCACTAAAATCGTTGTTTCGTTTACTGGTATCCGGCATGAACAACGTGGTGTCAACTGCATTTGGAATCACCGAGACTTTCTCCTTTTCAACCTTCGCTCTTAAAACCGTGTTCTCTTTACCCGTGTGAGACACACATATGCAGTGGTTGCAGTCAGCTAACGATATCTCCAGAAATTTGTTCGTCAAGATCGCAGACGCGTCCGCGAAGCCGAAGAGCGAATGATCCGTGAAAATAGTCTAAAATTTCAAAGATCGTGAGGAACAGATGAATAATACAAAGTGTACACATTATTTTGTATGTAATAAACTTACTTTTAGTCCCATCAAACGGCCAATAAGCATTCCCTCGTGAGCAAGGGCTGAGAACGCCGAGTGGCCGTGCACTATTTCAATCTCTTCTCTTAAAAATATGTATCTGATAAGGGGTAGGGAGCAGATCATCGTTGGAAGAACACATTGGTTGTAAAATACCTTTACTGGTATATAATATACCTTGAAGAAAAAGAACCAATCTGTACTTACGACTATGAAATTGACAGATATCCCTTGTAATAGATATTACGCTTACTTTTAGGCCATTCGTCATGTAACGTACTCCGACTCTATCACCATAGGAGTGAGTCAGGACAACGACCTTGTGTCCATGTCTGATTAAACACTGAGACAAGTTGAATATGTGCTCTTCTACGCCACCCATGTTGGGATAAAAGAAATCAGACACCATACTATAAATTTAGACATTAGTGGATGTTAGTATATTTTTCACCATGTTTTTTATTAAATGTTAGAGGTGATACAAACCATATCTTATGCTTTATAGGGCTCATTGTCATTCTTATATCTCAGCATGACTCACGACACAAGACGATGGGTGGTTATCACTATTCAAGAGGCATTTGAAAAGTGATTGATTAAGATATGAGATAATAATCGGCGACGCATCTTGGGTGCTTTACAATTTTATTTCAAATCGACGAACACCATGACAGTTTTAAATAACTTATTATTCTAATAGCTATTCTCATTTCGCACTTGTACAAAATTAAACTAGGTTATAAATGCTATTATGGTACAAATTTTTATTATTTATATCTATTCATGATAGAACGGCACTGTCCGTAGTTGTAAACGTTTAAACATCGATAAATTCACTGTTAATATTTTTACAAAATACATGATCGTACAGCGTGATTACGAATGATTCTATATGGTCGGAGATAGTATCAGAAGGTATCTATGTAATGAATGTATGATTAAAATCACGATTGTTGAATCGTTGAATCGTGTCTGCGCGCAGGTAAACGAGAGAACGCGTGAGCGCGAAAGAGAGACACGTGAGCAGATAAGAGGCGGCCATTGGTGGAACGGAGAGGGAACGATCGAGCGTGCGGGAAAGAGAGGGAGATGCGCGGTTCGGTTTCGGGTACATGTCGATGCTCGGTGCATAACAAATGGTCGACATGTTCCATCAACGATGCGGACGCAGTGTGACTTTGACGAACAACAATTGCACCGCCGTTAGAGACTTCTCGGAATATAATTATGGACTGGTGCTCAGCGCGGAGCCGCTCAAAGATGACCAGCTCTTCGAAGTCCGCATCGATAAAAAGGTAAGGGGACAACGTAGAGTCTCGGTGTTCGCATCGACGGGCCCTCGCTTCTGTCAAAAAGCTCTTAACATTGTTTACGAATCCCGATGTTCGAACCTGTCGGTTCGCCCTTCGTTTATTTAGGATTCAGACGCGTTCCGCGCTTCTGACAATAATTGTTATACCATTGATAAATACGTCTCGCATACGTTCGCTGTTTGTTTACAGACTCTGACAATTGGTCAGTTCACTGCATGTATCGTAAAGTGAATAAATTGTCGCTATGCGTAGCTGCGCTTTGGTTGATAACAAATTCGAAAATTTGATTAGTAGACTGCGTATCTTTACGCAAAATAAATCATTTATGATGTCAGTATGGAAAATTATATATAATTTCTTTTGCAGTTCAAGAACTATAATTTCCATTTTGATATTTTAAAAAAATATTGGATTATTCTTTTGTACTTGAAAAGTTTTGATATTTCCTGTACCCTTGAATGAATTTTTTTTATTTTCAATACATACTTTTTCTATAAATGTATAATTATTATTATGATTGTATAATAATCGTATAAATCCTCTATAAGTGCATAAATATTTTAAAGACTAGGCATTCACTGTTTCTCAAATTNAAAATAAATCATTTATGATGTCAGTATGGAAAATGATATATAATTTCTTTTGCAGTTCAAGAACTATAATTTCCATTTTGATATTTTAAAGAAATATTAGATTATTCTTTTGTACTTGAAAAGTTTTGATATTTCCTGTACCCTTGAATGAATTTGTTTTATTTTCAATACATACTTCTTCTATAAATGTATAATTATTATTATGATTGTATAATAATCGTATAAATCCTTTATAAGTGCATAAATATTTTAAAGACTAGGCATTCACTGTTTCTCAAATTGTTTACTTACTAATTCCTTTTGAGCACAGATGATATCATGGAGTGGCAGTATAGAGATCGGTGTAACAGAATGCGATCCAGAGTTAATAGACTTATTAGCATGTGCCACCAATCTCTGGCAAGGAACGTGGATTATGGCAAACTGCGGTATAATCCACAATGGGATAAGGACGGTAGAAATGTATGGAATGGATCTGAACACATTACAAGAAGGAAGCACTTTAGGAATAATGAGAACGTCCAACGTAAGTCTCTAGGGCGCGTGTTGTCTACAAAAATAATTATAAATTATGATTCCTCATTTATCACATCAAATTTTGTTCGCAGGCTGAGTTAATATTTTACATCAACGGTGTGTCTCAAGGTGTAGCCATATCTAACATCCCAGAACGGATTTTTGCAGTGGTAGATATGTACGGCGATTGCGTGCAGGTGACTATAACTCACCCGCAAGTCGCCCCTGCTATATGCAACGAACCGAAAGACGAGGTCGAGATCAATAACGATTGTGCTCTCGGCGAGGCGTCCAACTCTTCTACAACTAATCTAGTCGCCAATTTAAACGTTAATCTGAACGTGAACGTGAACGTGAACTTGCCGAAGAATCCGAGCGCGGCAGCCATCAGAGAAGATAGACTGAGGTTTCACGAGAGGGTCGGCTCGTTAGTGAAGCTGTCGAATAATGCCAGGACTGCAGAGAGGCGGAGAGCCTTAGACGAATTTAATAACGGCGTCGTGATGACTCACAGGCCATTAAGGGATAACGAATTGTTCGAGGTGAATTATCATTGAACTGCAGATAGTCTGATATTCTAAATAGTTTCATACATTTATAATCCCTATAAAATCCACAGTCTACTTATTATCTGTTCAATTTATGATTACCAAGAAAGAACAACAGGCAAACAATTAACAGGCATTAAATTCTAGGTACGAATCGACAGACTGGTACACAAATGGTCGGGTAGTATAGAGGTCGGAGTTACCATGCACAGTCCGACGGCGTTAGAATTCCCAGCGACGATGACTAACATGCGATCAGGAACTACGATGATGTCCGGGTGCGGGATATTGGTGAACGGAAAGGGCATCTGCCGCGAATATGGAGAATTCAATCTCGACGAATTAAGAGTAATTTCAAAATATAAATTTACTGTTATTGGATTTCTATTTATTTTATATTATACGTTATATTATACAATTTTATATTATATCTTCTGTTTTAGGAAGGTGACAGAGTAGGCATGATAAGGCGAAGCAACGGGAATCTACATTATTTGATAAACGGTTTGGATCAAGGCATCGCTGCGAAAGTGCCTGGAGGGGTTTGGGGCGTGATAGATTTGTACGGTATGACGGTGAAGGTAACAATCGTCGATCGCGACGAAAGGGAGGAACAAAATTTGGTTACCAGGAGAAACACGTTGCACCTGCAAGGATTAAATGGTAAGAGAAGCATTTTCTCTTATACACATTTTATCGACGCCCATACAATGTTGATTGATCTTTACAGAAACGGAGGAAGAACCGCCGGACCGGTTGATGTTTCATTCCTCCTGCGGTACGCACGTCGAAGTGATTAATAACGGACGTACTGCGCACAGGCCTAAGTAATACAAATTTAAATAAAAAGAATGATGTAGGACTAAATTTGCTGAAAGCCGGTCAGTGAATAATGCGTAATTATTGTCTAGTGTGATGGACGATTTCAATAACGGGGTTGTGTTAACGTCGCGGCCGTTGAAAGCGAATGAATTGTTCGAGGTCCGGTTAGACAAAATCGTTACGAAATGGGCGGGATCCATCGAGATCGGCGTCACGACTCATTCCCCGACNGCATCGCTGCGAAAGTGCCTGGAGGCGTTTGGGGCGTGATAGATTTGTACGGTATGACGGTCAAGGTAACAATCGTCGATCGCGACGAAAGGGAGGAACAAAATTTGGTTACCAGGAGAAACACGTTGCACCTTCAAGGATTAAATGGTAAGAGAAGCATTTTCTCTTATACACATTTTATCGACGCCCATACAATGTTGATTGATCTTTACAGAAACGGAGGAAGAACCGCCGGACCGGTTGATGTTTCATTCCTCCTGCGGTACGCACGTCGAAGTGATTAATAACGGACGTACTGCGCACAGGCCTAAGTAATACAAATTTAAATAAAAAGAATGATGTAGGACTAAATTTGCTGAAAGCCGGTCAGTGAATAATGCGTAATTATTGTCTAGTGTGATGGACGATTTCAATAACGGGGTTGTGTTAACGTCGCGGCCGTTGAAAGCGAATGAATTGTTCGAGGTCCGGTTAGACAAAATCGTTACGAAATGGGCGGGATCCATCGAGATCGGCGTCACGACTCATTCCCCGACGGAGCTCGAGTTCCCTTTCACAATGACGAATGTTAGGTATGTAGAACATTAACGTTAACAATTTATTTTGTTATGGAGTTATCCACACTATGATTTCCATAGAACCTGTAATTTCCAACAGCTAAACGCGAGTAATTCAGTGCTGCAGTAATAAAAATGAGATAGCAAACCCGTTCTGCAAACATCCTCGGATTCACTGAAGTACCCAGTTTCTACCTTCTTTTCCCTGTTTACGCATTTCTGACTATGTAAGCCACTGGTTTGGCCGCGTTTAGCTGCCGAAACTTACGTCTCCTCCGGAAATCGTGGTGACGCGGTTTAAGTTTACGTTAAGTTCATCGCCCGTGTTATTGCTCGAAGGTGGTCATGTCCCTTGCAGATCCGGCACGTGGATGATGACGGAAAACGGCGTGATGCACAACGGCATCACGATTATAGATCAGTACGGACAGAATCTGGATCGGCTGCAAGTCGGCGACCGGGTCGGCGTCACGAGGAAGGATAACGGGACGTTGCACTTTTTCGTGAACGGCGCGGATCAAGGGCCGTCGGCGATGAACGTGCCTGAGAAAGTTTACGGCGTGATCGACCTGTACGGTCAGGCAGCTCAAGCGACTATCGTTGACAATACGGATTTCTACAGTCCCACGACGAACAATTCCAGTTTTAGTAACACAACTCTATATAGGTTCGCAAATTCTGTTCACGTTACGGGTTTTACGTATTTAGGGAGAATGTAATGCAATGATTATTATTTTTGAAAACAGTGATTTGAGGTTCCATCACATACACAGCAAGAACGCGAAGATAATAAATAACGGGTTGACCGCGTTGAGGCCTAGAGCTCTGTGGGAATTCAACGAAGCCATCGTGATCGCTAATCGTCCGCTACGAGACGGCGAGATGTTCGAGGTGACTATTGATAAAATGGTCGACAGATGGACAGGTGCAATCGAAGCAGGTACGTATTCAGATACAGAAAGTCTTATCTTCTGCAGAACTCAATCGGATTACATTCTCTTTACATCGTGATCTGTTTACCGTCGTATTAAGAAGATATTTTTTAAGGGGTAACTCTTATAAGACCGGACGAGTTGGAGTTCCCGTCGACGATGACGGACATCGATCACGACACCTGGATGTTGTCTGGATCCAACGTTATGCGAGACGGTGACACGTTGAGGAGCAATTATGCATGCGACTTGGACAAACTCGTGGAGGGGAATTGTATCGGGATGAAACGATGCTCGGACGGCACCTTGCACTATTATTTAGATGGGGTGGACCAGGGGCCCGCTTGCTCCGGTGTCCCGCCGCATATCTACCCTGTAATCGAACTATATGGCCAGTGCGTGCAGGTATTTGAATACTATTAACTTCTAAAGATTTTTATATAAAATTAGTATTGCACATATTGATAGCTTTATTTTCGATCAGGTTACGATCGTGCAGCCGGAACGGAGAGACCCGGTGCAACAGTATTTACCGTCGGAGAACAGTACTAGTCAACAACCCACGTCTGTAANTTCATTAGCGGGAACGCGGAAAAACGTCGATCGAAATGCGACGGCGACGATTGCCGTCGAGTCACGTTTGCGTTTCAAGGTCCGCAAANTATGCGAGACGGTGACACGTTGAGGAGCAATTATGCATGCGACTTGGACAAACTCGTGGAGGGGAATTGTATCGGGATGAAACGATGCTCGGACGGCACCTTGCACTATTATTTAGATGGGGTGGACCAGGGGCCCGCTTGCTCCGGTGTCCCGCCGCATATCTACCCTGTAATCGAACTATATGGCCAGTGCGTGCAGGTATTTGAATACTATTAACTTCTAAAGATTTTTATATAAAATTAGTATTGCACATATTGATAGCTTTATTTTCGATCAGGTTACGATCGTGCAGCCGGAACGGAGAGACCCGGTGCAACAGTATTTACCGTCGGAGAACAGTACTAGTCAACAACCCACGTCTGTAATTCAGTTGCAAGCCCAGGCGGAAGTGATGCATAAATTTCACGAGTCTGTCGGCTTGAACGTTCAATTGAACGGCGATAGAACCGTCGCTAGCAGGTGCACAGAGTACGGCAACGCTGTGTTACTCAGTGAAACGCCATTGGAAAATAACGAACTGTTCGAAATCAGTATCAAGGAGATCGCCCGGGAGTGGAGCGGTTGTTTAAGAATAGGCGTTGTTAAAAATGAGACTGGCAACTGGCTGACGTCTATGAACCTTGTGTCCAGCATGGGGTCCTCGGTACTTTCCACAGACGCGTGGTACTTAATAGGTAAGATTTTAATGCCATGAGAGAGATAGAGGAGTGATATAAGAATGATTTCTCGTATTTTCTAACAAAATTCTAACTGTTTCATTCAAATTCCATTGTTCCATTAAATTTAGGTAACGAAGTAAGACACAACGGGTACGTCTTGTGCATGAATTACTGCCCGAGTCTGGAGTGGATGAGGGTCGGCGATAAAATCGGATTGAAACGCACGCACGAGGGTAACTTGAAGTTCTACTTGAACGGGGAAGACATGGGCATAGCCGCGACGAATATACCGGAAATGGTGTACGCGGTGATCGACCTTTTCGGTAGCACTGTAACTATAAATATAACGAGCAGCAAGCAGCAGCAGAATAACGCGGTGTCTCCGAACGCCAGCCTGAGGTTGCAGGATTCATTGGAGTTGTTGCTGGATCCCATGCCACCGGTTTTGCGAAAGTACGTTTGTCTTCAACCCATCAGTTCTGAGCAGTTTTATGAACAGGAACGTGTGTATAAATGCGTTCTATAATTTGACGTACAGCGACGCCGCGATGGAGACGTCCGTGGATGTGTCCGAGGGGAAATTGGCAAACGACGCGATACTCACACCGACGCAGTCCGCCGCACATTTTGTAGGAGACAGCGACTGGAGTTACGAGTTTCACGAGAATCACGGTAGGAATATACAGCTAGAGAGCAAAACCACAGCTCGGAGAGTCGCAAGTTATAATCAAGGTATTTTCGATAGACTTATCACTAGACTGTCAACTTCTAAAAATGTTAGGGATGTATTCAGAATCTTCGAGTGAAGATTTACGTGTTATTATTTCATTTTCAAGGAGTGGTGATGTCTAGTCGCCCTTTAATAAAAGGCAAGCCGTTCTTGGTGAAAATAGAAAAACTAAACGAACGTTGGGTTTCGAACATCCTCTGTGGTGTAACTTGCATTTCTCCGGAGAAGGCTAACTTCCCTTTGACCGCCCTCGGCTTTAAGAAGCACTCTTGGATCATCTGCAGCGATTGGATATTTTACAACGGCATCAGGGTGAGTTTTTGCATTTATAAAGAGTGCACGTGATACAAGTAACCTTCTAATTCTATCGAAACTTATGAAATTCTTCTTGCATTGCCCACTAGGTAAAAACAAAATATGGTTCATCGTTGGAGGGTCTCCATTCGAATTCCATAGTAGGTTTATTCATCNCGCACGGGATACAAGTAACCTTCTAATTCTATCGAAACTTATGAAATTCTTCTTGCATTGCCCACTAGGTAAAAACAAAATATGGTTCATCGTTGGAGGGTCTCCATTCGAATTCCATAGTAGGTTTATTCATCGACGAGGACAGCAGGCTACGATTGATCGTGAACGGCGTGGATCAGGGCGTAGCGGCCACGGATCTACCTCCCTACGTCTACGCCGTGTTCGATTTATACGGACAATGCGAGCAGGTTTCCATCGTGGGCAGCAACGCGGCGGAGCCGTTCTCGACTTCCGCCGCCGGTAACGGTTCCACGTCCGCTGAGTCCATCCGGACGAAGTTAGAAGACGCGGAGAACTCGAGGGAGAAAGCGGACCTCGAGTGCCACGAGAAGGAGAACGTGGTCACCGCGGCGTCCTCGGACATGTCTTCTTCCACCTCGCCGAGCGTCCCCAGTCAGTGCGGTTCGAACGCGAAGGACGACGACGCGCTCGTCGAGTACGAAACGTGTGACAACGAGAACAATACCGAAAACAAGCCAAGTATGTCTGACAGTAATAACCTGGACTCGAACTCGGACGCGAGGAGCATAAAGGACAAGGCGAACCAATTGAATAACGACACGATGTTGAACAGCCAGGAGAACCTTAGGAACGAGTGTACAAATGTAGAGATAAACAACGCGACTAACATTAATATTAGAAACGGTACCGCGAACAGCGTCAGTAATATAACGAACTCGAACTCGAACGCGAACAACGCGATAAACGAAAGCATAGCGTCCAATAGCCAAGGGAATAACTTAACCGCGCCGAACAACAACGCGTCGTCCGTGAACGCGTTGACCTCGTCGCAGACGTTCTCCTCGCAGAACGCTTTGCTGAGCAACGCGGCCTCGGACATTTCGAACACCGTGTCGTCCAGTTTCAACGACCTCCGCTCGAACTCGTGGAACAACGTGGATAACTCACACAGTGCGCCGTCGCTGCAGTTGCTGCAGGCGCCGTCCTTGCCGTCCACACCTCTTGGGACGACGATGGTCCTACCTCCGAGGAAGTGCGAATACCTGAAAGCTTGCACGAGGCTCAAGAAGTCGCTCGTTCTCCCAGACGAGTTCTTCTCGTTGGAGGACGCGTTGTGTTACTGCAATAATTGTTTCAAACCGGAGAGGGACAGTGCGATCTGTAAAAAAGGCGAGCCGCCGGCGGAGTTCGCCGTGCCCGTCGGCTGGACCAGGTTCCCGCTGAAGCAGAGCATTAACGCGAATCAAATTCCGCCTAGTACGACCGACAAGTGGCACGTGGCTTTCTACGGCATACGCCTCGACGCGATCAGGTATGTATTATTAATTAACGCAGAAGTTTGTTGCTTTTGTTCGTTGTTTACATCGAGGGATATCTTAACTTTCGCAATAATGTTATAATAATCAAGTTTCTTCATTGTTTGTAGGTTGATATTGGACACTGGAGAACTGATGACGAAGGAGCAATTAGATATTAGTAATTTAACAATGAACATAAAAACCGAAGATCAAAATCCGCAGGTAGTCTTCTCTCCTAGCATAAAGTACGCAGCGTCCGAGGAATTCACCAGGAAGTACCCGTCAGTATCTTTCAAATTTAACGTATCTCTTTCATTATCAACACTGAATTCGTATTGAAATCACTGACACGGATACATTCGATCATTAATTAGTAAATTCATCAATTTTCATACACAGAAAATCCGCAGTCTAGATATAATCTATATAATACTTATGCCTGTACGTTTAACAATTCTTGTTTAACAGGTACATCGACACGCAGTCGAATAAGAAATTGAACGCCTCGACAGCGTTTCAATTATTGGTCAGGCCAGGCTCGTACACGATCAGCTCCGGCGGCAAGGACGTCGACGACCCACAGCAATTCGAGTCGATGAAATGGGCGACCAAAGAAGCCGGCGCGACCGTGATCGTAGCCCTGCTCATCCACCTCGACGGCTTTTAATTTAAACAAGCACCGATGGAACCTGCTGCAACTTGCCGCACTTTCGTTTAACGAATGTACATAAACGTAATCTAATTACCGTAAGATATTTTTAAAGGTAAATACGTTTTTTATCTTCAATTATTCCGTCGAATCTCCGCCGTGTAAATTTACGTTAATTCCGTTTTAAGCGTAAGATATATACGTGTAAGCCGTCGTTTTGTAAAGTTACAAGTTTTCTGTTACCTTGCCTTCGATTCATCGCGCGACGTTAGGAGGAAGAAAAGAGGAACGGGACGGATGGTACGCAGTTGTAATTTATTAACCGTTGCATCGAACAATTGTTGATAATAATAGTCGGTCGACTACACGGTAGTATGTGTATGGAACGTATAGTATTGTGTTACACACGTTTAATGTAGCCACTGGCCTAGGTTCGCGACAACGAGGATCACGTCGAAACAAATCTGCACCGAAGGTTCGTCGCTACATTAAAGAAGAAGCACTTTAATCCTCAAGCTTTACGCCTAACAGATACCAAATTTAAGTACTAGTAAGACGGATACAAATTTCACTCTCTCTCTCTCTATATATATATATATATATATAAATATATGCAATCTTTATTTCTTTTTTGCAGCATAAAGAAACATGTTACCTGTATTAACGTAGAAGTAAAATAACACCGTTATAAGTGACTCGGGTCTCGGTAGAGAATTGAAAAATCAAATTCCAGTAAAATGAATCGAATATATTTGGGAGAGTGTAATAACTATATTTTCCAATACGCTGTTTAGGATCGTGTGAACTTAGTGTAGTTTCTAGATGCTCGTATTGAAAACCAATACACGTTGTCTGTCGGGTTCTTGGAATATGTAATACTTGAAGGAGCTTCCATGCGTGTCTAATTAAGTGTAGAAAGAGAGATAGTATAATTTCTCCTTCGATTTGCTTTGAACTTCAGATCCTTTACTTACAAGTATACTCGTCTTTAAAATGCACCAATTTATTATTAATCTGCATGTTTTGTAAGCATTGATAACGATAAATCGGAGAATTATTTAATCATATAGCAATATTTGTTAATAAGGGATTTGAAATTCGAAACAAGTTGAAGGAGAAAGGAAGAGGGCATGTCTGTCAATTGTAATTATGTGTATTTCTTTTTCTACGGCTTTTCTATATTTTAAACATATATGGAAGCTGCTTTTAGTAGAATATGTTCTAAGCTCGGGTCGATCACGTTCAAATTGAAATGTACAGCAAGTATATATACATTAAACACGCGCGAGCGAAGCATGGAGTGGAGCACGTGCTGTGCTCCGCGGGTCTTTGAATGGGCAACTTCCATAGTAACTCGAATTCGCAAATAAAGAACGTGAGTACTCTTAGAATGAAGCCATAACTTTCTTATTCTCTCAAATCCGTTGCATTTCTTTGACAAAAAGTGAGACAAATTCCGAACTGTAACATCAGGTCGCAATGTTTTTCCTTCGTGAATATTATGTGCACTATATTTATAAATACGAATAATACAATGGGAAGAAACAGAGAAGCGTGTGTCTCTATGCATTCCGTTTTTATCCATTCTATAGAACGACAAAAAATTGTGGTAACACGAAATTTGTGTCGGAAATTGAAAGATCAAATCGAGCGCGGATTCATAAATTTCGATAATTTTAAGATTTCTTCAGACTTGAAGGATTATTGATGTATTAATTACTAAGCAAGTTAGTATAAAATGAAGAAGAAACATGTTTAATCCTTTAAAAATAGTAACATGTATTTTAAAATTACAATGTAGATACAATTTTCTATGTCTTCTACACGTCGAACGTTTGCTGTAAATACATAAAATTCCGCAGTCTTAACTTAATAACAAATTATTATATTACGATGGCTTTCCTTCTAAATTAAAGCATGAAACCCTTATTTTAAAATGCTATCCAGAGATCGCCAATTTAATTTTCGACACAAATTTCGTGATGCCATGAATTTCGTTAGCAGTATATTTCGTAATTGTCCCTCCTAACATTGTTCAACTTTCAGTTGGAAAAAGAATGTGTCAGCAGCTACATAAACTACCAGGCGCTTAAGTCAATTATTATCATTGTTTAATATGATAACGCAGCTTTATTATAGACATTCTGTAGAATTTTTCCTCGTGTATCAAAATCGATGAATATGGAAGAACGTTGCAACAGAGGGTGGGCCACTTTCTCTCCAATTTTTGGAAATTTTTAAACCCAGATTCGGACGTTCTGATCCCAGGAGCAGGTCGCGACGGCCATCCCATTTCCAGATACGCTCAGCGATGTTACTCGATTCTCGTGGCCGTGTAGAGAACCTTCAAGGTAAAATCAGTTCATCATCATAATTTAAACAATCATTAATAGACTCCACAATTATATGCAAAATAAAATATTTATGGTATCGATTAAAAAAATATATTTTAAATAACTATTCAAAGTTAATTCGAATTTCCTCCAGTTAAGGATTGAGATTTAATCATTATTTGATTAACCCTTTCGCAATGGGCACCGTATATATACGGCAGCCATTTATTGGCTTGGAGAGACTGACGCCAAGTATATACGGCACAGATTTCAGGATTACAAATAAAGCAGAGAAATAAAGCATTTTTGTCAGTAACTCTTCTACGCGGATAAATTGAACACAAAGTTGTGTAATTACAAAATTCTTTACACGAAAAAAGCGAATTTCTGTAAGTTTATGGTATATCAGATTCAAATAATTTATAATATAATCTACAAGGAACTAAATGAGCCAAATCGCTAATTACATCTGTAAGACCGTCGATTTCACTTTTTTGTTCTTAATGTTAATAAACATTATAGGTTTTATCCTTCTTAAAATGGAATGTAACATTAGAAAACGACGGAAACAGGTGAGCAAGTCTGATTCGGATAGCTGTGATGAAAACGAATCTTCCATACATGAAAAATTTATTAAAGAAGAACCATTAAGTTCATCGGAATCTAATAACACTGAAGATTTTAATTTACAAAACAACCTGGGAGATATCAAGTGGACCACCCAAAGTTGTAGGCTCACCATTCATGATTTCACAGAAGAACAATCGGGGATTCGAATAGACATATCTGATTCTTGGAGCATCTTGCAGTTTTTCGAATTATTCATATCCGAGGAATTGATAGATTTCATTGTTGAAAAAATGAATAGTCAATGGAGTCGAGTAAATAAAAGGAATCCTGAATCTGGGACAGAAAGAGGCGAACTGTATTGTTTTATTGCTGTCTGCTTCTTAATGTCTAGGAATAAGAGATTGTCAATTGAGGAATATTGGAGCACAAATGAATTATTGCGAAGCGACATTTTTGGCAAGACAATGAGCAGAGAGCGCTACAAACAATTACTGAGAATGCTGCATTTTGCCGATGATCATGAGTATAACTATGATCGTTTATGGAAAATACGTGAAGTAATGGATAGATTACGAAGATCATTTGCAAATGCGTTCTATCCTTATCAAAACTTATATATAGACGAAAGTCTGGTTTCGTACAAAAACATGCCACCTTTAAAGCAAATTAATTTTGAAAATAAGAGTAAAAAAGTCGGAATAAAATCTACTATCCTTCGTGATTGTAAAACAGGATACATACAAGATTTTATTGTCTACAACGAGTCTGATCCTACGTACTCGCATGTAGGCATTGGAAAAGCAGGAAACTCTGTGATCACTCTTTTAGTCCCTTATTTAGACAAAGGACACACATTATTTATGGACAATTGTTATGCGAGTCCTCCATTATTTAAACTTTTGCACATGAAGAGTACAAATGCATGCGGAACTGTTAACAAACAGACGAAGGGTATGCCAAAAATGAGGGAAAAACTAGAAAAAGGAGAGGCGTCTTATCGCTATTCCGACAACTTATTAGCAATGAAGTGGATGTATAACAAGGAGATTTTCATGTTATCCACTATGCACTCAGATGTGTTCGTAAGCTTACGTAAACATGGTAAGAAAAAGGGAATGTTTCAACAACCAGCTTGCATACACGATTACAATAATATCATGAGTGCCGTTGAGAGAACCGACGTGGTACTAAGCACAATTACTTCAAGATGTAAAAGTAGAAAATGGCACAAAAACTATTTCATGCACATGATTGACATGTGCATATGGAACGCTTATTGTTTATACAAATTGAAGATTGATGGAACTATGTCTATAGCGAAATTTCATTTGAAATTAATTGAGCAATTGCTCGCAAAATATCAAACGCAGCGGAGCTGTTTTTATAAAAGTTTTAACTCTAGTAACGACGATTCTTCAAGACTAATAGAAAGACATTTTCCTAGTTTGTATGTGCCCCGAGGGAAAAATAAAATACGAAGATGCACCGTTTGCAGTAAAAACAATAGGAGACGTGAATCACGTTACCAGTGCGAAGACTGCAACGTTGGATTGTGTATTTATCCCTGTTTTAAAATCTTTCATACTATAAAAGATTATTAAATGACAATACGAAATAAATTATACTAAATTAAATCCTGATCCTCTTCATTGTCATTGTAAATCCAGCAAATGACAAAATAAACGCACTTTTTCAACTGATAAATCTGAAGTACGAAAATATTTTATTCTGCACAAACATNTTTTCAACAACCAGCTTGCATACACGATTACAATAATATCATGAGTGCCGTCGAAAGAACCGACGTGGTACTAAGCACAATTACTTCAAGATGTAAAAGTAGAAAATGGCACAAAAACTATTTCATGCACATGATTGATATGTGTATATGGAACGCTTATTGTTTATACAAATTGAAGATCGACGGAACTATGTCTATAGCGAAATTTCATTTGAAATTAATTGAGCAATTGCTCGCAAAATATCAAACGCAGCGGAGCTGCTTTTATAAAAGTTTTAACTCTAGTAACGACGATTCTTCAAGACTAATAGAAAGACATTTTCCCAGTTTGTATGTGCCCCGAGGGAAAAATAAAATACGAAGATGCACCGTTTGCAGTAAAAACAATAGGAGACGTGAATCACGTTATCAGTGCGAAGACTGCAACGTTGGATTGTGTATTTATCCCTGTTTTAAAGTCTTTCATACTATAAAAGATTATTAAAAGACAATACGAAATAAATTATACTAAATTAAATCCTGATCCTCTTCATTGTCATTGTAAATCCAGCAAATGACAAAATAAACGCACTTTTTCAACTGATAAATCTGAAGTACGAAAATATTTTATTCTGCACAAACATCGGCGGCCCAACGATTATTATCACTTACCATTGTATGCATTTTTCAGAGTATCCCATATATGAATCGAATTGTCGTCGCTTCCGCAGAATATGAATCTCCCGCTGAAGGACAAGCCGCAGGAGGTGAATCCAGGATTCGAATTTGGTGGCTTGTACGTGGCTAGCTGTTGATCTGACCTCAAGTCCCACAATCTCGCCGTCTTATCCTCGGACGCTGTTACGAACGCGTAACCCGACGGATGGTACTGGCCGTAGAATAATTTCAGTATATTTTCAGAACTAAACTCTAATCCAGATAAAGTCTAGTTTCTTCACTTACGCAGACGGAATTTACGTCTGCCTCGTGTCCGAAGAACGTTTGCTTCGCGGTCTCCTCTCTGACGTCCCACAACTTGCAGGTCCTGTCCACCGATCCGGTAATGTACGTGTTCATATCTGGGGCCAAACTGATGCTGACCACGTCTCCAGCGTGTGCGGGGAAGTCGGTAGTCTTCTTATTCGCTTCCAAGTCCCATATGCAGCTGCAAGTGAATCGTCGTTAGGAAATTTTGATTGGAGAACGAATGTACAAAGTAAGTGATTGAGACTAGTCATGTAAAATAAGTGGCTTTTGTTATAAGAAAATCAATGCAATTTTACGAATCTATTATTAATTCATTTTATGTAAATATTAGTTATCTCGTTATATTTTGTAGGAACGGATACATTTTCATGTCACCGGATCCAGTGATGATCCTCTTATCCTCGAGAAATCTGCAAGACGATAGGAAACCTTCGTATCCTAAGAGTTCCCGAACGATCTTCGCCGAGCCGGTGGCATCGCGATTGTTAACGTCGTAGACGGTGCACATGTTGTCCATACCGCCGCAGGCGACGAAGTTCCCGGACGGCGCGAAAGCCACGGACATCACCCACGCGGAGCGCAGCGGGATCACCTGAACCTTGTTCCCAGTCCATGAATCCCAGATGATCAGTTTCCCGTCCAATGAGCCGGTCACGCAATGCCTAGAAAAGAAGAAGAACATGAAGACTCTTGCTTGAAAGAGGTAGTTTGGAATATTAGAAGGTGTTCTCCTCCCATTAATGGGAGTCACAGTCTGTGAAATCGATAGAGCACGTTACGGTCGACTTCTTATGGACTACCGACCTACTGTCGCCACTGAAATGCACCGAGTTCACTTTATTGATGTGTCCCTTTAACAACTTCTTCGTACTCAATTTAACTTTGGGAGCGTCCGCCATACTAGAACACGTTTCCTCCAGGGTGGTGTCCTGCTGCTTCTTCTGGTCCTCCTGGTACCCAAACATTATTTCGTTACAATCTCATTTTCATCGAACTGTAATTAAAAACGTTGTTCATTTAGATACAACCTTGCATTTGTTGATGAGGTCCTCGAGCTCTTTCTTCAGGGCCACCGTCTCAGCGTCGTCCTTCCCCATTTCTTCCTCAACCGCAGGTCTCTAAAACTATTTGAGAACGAAACACCGGCGACGATCGACGTGCGGATACTGCGGAGAAATTTTTATCAAAACGTAAAAGAAGCCTCAGCATCGTCCACGCCGCTGTCCCAGTAATCGTATTAAACCGGCGCTTAATCCTGTTTGTTGGGCATTAGTTCGGCTCTCCGACGTAACTCAATTACCTACATACACAATAACCCGCATTATTCCGACTGCGTCATTTTTTTTCTCTCCTCTTTACTCAACGTTGTAAACATTTTCGTTTGCCAGGAAATGTCTCCTAGTCGTGAGAAGAGGGAGGATGATAAAAAACGGTTACGCTGCACGAGCCTCTGTCGAAAAACAGTAATCCGTCGCGCTTTCGGATTCCATTTCACCTATAAATGATTCGATCGTTCATTCGCATCGATTCTTTATCGCCAGTTGCGTCGAGTAATTTCTAGCTTATTCAAAATCCCCCTAATTCGTTGTTATAAATCAGATTGTAGTTCATTGATTACGTTTATTATACATGAAAGTCTTCATTATCATTCGTGTAATTAATAAATAAATGGACGGGGCGCGATAATAAATTGAAACACAAATTAAAGAATAAAATTTATTATCGATTTAAAATGTGTTACAGAAGAGACATTGTGTTAGTCGGTGTTTTGTTAGTATGCGCGTTAGCTGAGAAAATCATTGATTCCAGTTCGTCGTGCGAAGCGAATTCTTCAAATGAATTCAGCCATTTCATTTCTGAACGGTATAACACAAAGTCTTGCAACGTTGGAATAAAAGGTATTATTTATAGTCAGTATTTAAATATGTAATTCATATAGGATTTTCCAAGTTCAGATTTCTTACATTGCAAGTATTTTATATAAGGTCTCCCCGGATTAAACGATCAAACTGCATTAGTATGTTTCATGAGTAGAAACAAAAAAGAAAGTTATATAAACATTGGCCTGTAAATGCTTCAAAAACTTATAACAAAAATATGAAACTTAAAATTAATAGCGAGTTGAATGTAACAATTAGAATTGCATCTTCGAGTGTCGGGGATGCCTTATATACAGTTTGTTCTTTAAAGTAAATATCTAGAAAATATTTAACCTATGTTTCCATGATTTTGATATAATTTTTGTTATTATTTAAAATCATCTGAACTCGTATAGCTTGCGTATCATTTAAATCATGATAAGAAATCGGAATGTGAATGAAGCCGTAAATTCAAGATGGCGGCTTACGTGGAGCGCTCCTGCGCATGAACAGATCGCGGTACGGCTTCGCATACAAGCAGCCATATTGAATTCGTGCCTTCATTCACGTTCCATTGTCCATTGCGCACGTTTAATGCGCATACAGTTGACATCTCGACGTTATGCAAATTGCAAAGTGTTTTATTGTTAGTTTATTGTTTACGACATTCTACGAAGTGACTCGCGTCTCGATAATCGTAACGAAGTCTACATTTTTATGTGAAATCGTCTGAACGCGTATTGGCTGTGACTCATGTGTACACCCGCTGCGCGTTATTAAATTAATTCATTGATGGTTTGTTGCGCTTGTGTCGAGTGATTGAAAATGTTTACGAAGATCGTTGACTCTCGTTCCTTGGAGACGGCGGGCGATGAGCGACTCGCGGCGAACGTTGTCGACGAAGATAGTAACTTTCGTTCAAAAAGCGTGGGAGTAGCGGCGAGCTGGGTTTCCGTTCCTCGAGGCTAGTTTACGTCGGAAGTCGGGACGGTGCGTGTTGTGTTCGCCGTTGGTGCATGATTCTCGGCACGAAAATGCGTGCGAAGAACGTCGGTTTGTGTGTTTTCNCACAAATTAAAGAATAAAATTTATTATTGATTTAAAATGTGTTACAGAAGAGACATTGTGTTAGTCGGTGTTCTGTTAGTATGCGCGTTAGCTGAGAAAATCATCGATTCCAGTTCGTCCTGCGAAGCGAATTCTTCAAATGAATTCAGCCATTTCATTTCTGAACGGTATAACACAAAGTCTTGCAACGTTGGAATAAAAGGTATTATTTATAGTCAGTATTTAAATATGTAATTCATATAGGATTTTCCAGGTTCAGATTTCTTACATTGCAAGTATTTTATATAAGGTNTAGCAGGATTTCTATTTCTATAATTACGTTTTAGCTACGATGTGATATTCCTGGCCGGTTTGCCTGAGATCGTCAAGAAGTTCAAGAGCATGGACGCGAGAGTCCTGTTCGCCGCGGAGGGGTCCTGNTTCATTTCTGAACGGTATAACACAAAGTCTTGCAACGTTGGAATAAAAGGTATTATTTATAGTCAGTATTTAAATATGTAATTCATATAGGATTTTCCAGGTTCAGATTTCTTACATTGCAAGTATTTTATATAAGGTCTCCCCGGATTAAACGATCAAACTGCATTAGTATGTTTCATGAGTAGAAACAAAAAAGAAAGTTATATAAACATTGGCCTGTAAATGCTTCAAAAACTTATAACAAAAATATGAAACTTAAAATTAATAGCGAGTTGAATGTAACAATTAGAATTGCATCTTCGAGTGTCGGGGATGCCTTATATACAGTTTGTTCTTTAAAGTAAATATCTAGAAAATATTTAACCTATGTTTCCATGATTTTGATATAATTTTTGTTATTATTTAAAATCATCTGAACTCGTATAGCTTGCGTATCATTTAAATCATGATAAGAAATCGGAATGTGAATGAAGCCGTAAATTCAAGATGGCGGCTTACGGGGAGCGCTCGTGCGCATGAACAGATCGCGGTATGGCTTCGCATACAAGCAGCCATATTGAATTCGCGCCTTCATTCACGTTCCATTGTCCATTGCGCACGTTTAATGCGCATACAGTTGACATCTCGACGTTATGCAAATTGCAAAGTGTTTTATTGTTAGTTTATTGTTTACGACATTCTACGAAGTGACTCGCGTCTCGATAATCGTAACGAAGTCTACATTTTTATGTGAAATCGTCTGAACGCGTATTGGCTGTGACTCATGTGTACACCCGCTGCGCGTTATTAAATTAATTCATTGATGGTTTGTTGCGCTTGTGTCGAGTGATTGAAAATGTTTACGAAGATCGTTGACTCTCGTTCCTTGGAGACGGCGGGCGATGAGCGACTCGCGGCGAACGTTGTCGACGAAGATAGTAACTTTCGTTCAAAAAGCGTGGGAGTAGCGGCGAGCTGGGTTTCCGTTCCTCGAGGCTAGTTTACGTCGGAAGTCGGGACGGTGCGTGTTGTGTTCGCCGTTGGTGCATGATTCTCGGCACGAAAATGCGTGCGAAGAACGTCGGTTTGTGTGTTTTCTGGTGCCTGCTCTTAACGTACCACGTGGTCAGCGAAACCTCGCCGCCAACAGACGCAGACGGTAATCGTTTTTTACGTAATAGCTACGTTTAACCCTTCGTCAACAAAAGGGGTTGCTTCCGTCAACCCTCGTTCGAAAACGATTTTTGACGTCGTCTTAAACGAATCAGGAAATTGATCGTTCTTAAGTCTTTCCTTGTACCATTTATTCGATTTCTTTTGATAAAGGATATAAAACGAAAGCGTTTAGGGGTGGAAGCGTTACTAATACAGTTTAGTAGCCAATCTCTGTAACGCCTTTCTTTTACGAGTTTACGAAATGTCACGACTTAATTCGTGCGATTGCAACTTTGACTCTCGAAATCTCGTAATACTTAATCTCATCGTCCGTTCCTTTCTTGTGGTTGGGAGGAAAGTTTTAGGGTTCGTCGACCGTGGACTGTCGCACTTTTTACTTCATTTGTTCTCGCCTCGCTTTTACACTCTTACAGATTTTATATACGACGTAATTAATTATGAAGAATGAAAAAGCTATGAAGGCAGGAAAAAGAAAATATAAAGAATGCATGAAAATATGAAAGGATCAGTAAGAATAATTCAATACTCATTGATTTGATTATAAGTTCAGACAAACAATGATAATTTGTCAGAATACTTTACTCAATTAATATATTATTAACACTTTATTTAATTAATATTGTACACTGCATCGTTTGAAACAATGCTTGAATAACAAGTTATTGTATATTTTTTATTATGTAGGAAGTTATCAAAAGCTGGGCTCGAATGACAATGCTTAAACAATGAATGAAAATCGATATTTTATAAATCGATTATCTTAAGAAAGGTAAAACGGAATAAATAAATAAATAAATAAGAGACTGCCAGCCTGAAACTGTTTCATTTTGCACAAAAATCCGCTGTCTTGACTTATTAAAAATATTAAATCATCGCACAGACGATCCAGTCTGCTGCTTTTATCTCCTTCACGAATCAGCTGCATCGAAGACGGCTGACCTCTTTTGCTCCATTCACGCGTGAGATTGCGATATTCTTATCCGTGACATAACTTCACTGGGAAAAAGGGAATTATAACGTTTATTAATCAATTAGCGTGCTGCGAGAGTCGATTCCAAAGACATTGTTAAAAATTAAGAATGTAGAGCGACTCGAAAAGTATAATATATATAATTTACTTAATATTATCAAAACATGATGGAGATTATTAAATGAAACAATGAATAAATTCAGATGTACTTCTTTCAGAATGAAACTAGAGGTCAATTGAAACTAATAGAGCTGAATAAGAACGAGACGACAATAGTAATTTAATCGTCTGGGTGCACCTTTTAATTACGTTCTTTTTCTTTTGTATGGCATAAGAATAAGTGGCATGACGGTTTGACCGCACAAAAGGGACACGATATTATATGTAACAGTTCTCTTTTGATTCAGTTCGTTACCGTCAGTTCGACGAATAACTAGATCGTATGTGCAGCATCCTTATCGTCCCATTTCCGGTTTCAACGAGCGTACGTGACACTCCGGAGATGTATCTTGCCAGAATCTTCTTTCATTGCCACGAGCAATAGCGTTTTACTCGTTTCCAGTTATCTACACAGCCAGACAAAATTTCGAATCGCTGTTTAAAATTAATTAATGTTATCTAAACTGCCAGACAAAATTTGGAATCGCTTTAAAATTTAGTTGCTGGATTTTGGATTTATAGACAAATTGGTATTCCTAATAAAAGAAACATCTGCAATCGATATTAGAATAATTAGTATAAATACGTAGGAGAGTCACAATAATAAATGATGAGAGGACACAGGATGTGCAGATGTTTTTTTATCATAAAATTTAATTACTGGATTTTGGATTTATAGACAAATTGGTATTCCTAATAGAAGAAACATCTGCAATCGATATTAGAATAATTAATATAAATACGTAGGAGAGTCACAATAATAAATGATGAGAGGACACAGGATGTGCAGATGTTTATTTTATTATAAAATTTAATTACTGGATTTTGGATTTATAGACAAATTGGTATTCCTAATAAAAGAAACATCTGCAATTGATAGAATAATTAGTATAAATACGCGTTGGAGTCACAATAATAAATGATGAGAGGACACAGGATGTGCAGATGTTTTTTTATCATAAAATTTAATTACTGGTTCTTGGATTTATAGACAAATTAGTATTCCTAATAAAAGAAACATCTGCAATCGATATTAGAATAAGTAGTATAAATACGTATAAATATACATACAATATACATAATAATAAATGATGATCCACAGGATATGTGGATGTTTTTTTATTATAAAAATTGAAAATCGCAGCGATCTAGTACACTCAATTTCCTCATAAACCGTCTGTCTATTAGATGACAATGTATCACGTTGATATGCGTGTAGGAGTCAGATTTCGCAACGACTCTTCGACTACGACACTTACAATTCGACGCGGACGAATACGTTTACGCTTACAGCATTTCTGTCGGGGGATGACGTGACTTTTAGCATGAACGGCTCGTTTGAATTACATTCGTAACANCGTAGGGGTCATAATAATAAATGATGATCCACAGGATATGTGGATGTTTTTTTATTATAAAAATTGAAAATCGCAGCGATCTAGTACACTCAATTTCCTCATCAATCGTCTGTCTATTAGATGACAATGTATCACGTCGATATACGTGTAGGAGTCAGATTCCGCAACGACTCTTCGACTATACGTACACTTACAATTCGACGCGGACGAATACGTTTACGCTTACAGCATTTCTGTCGGGAGATGACGTGACTTTTAGCATGAACGGCTCGTTTGAATTACATTCGTAACATGATGTCACGTCGAAAAAGGAACGGCCATGGGAGTTTATGTTGATACCATTTGCGCCAGGAATAGAAGAACTCCTCGAAGCATCTGGTATTCTGCTTATGTTAACAGACTGCTGTGTGTAGCAGACAAGACGGAAGCATATTAAAATTTCTTTTTTTAATCCTGTATTCTAAATATTACATCCGCAATCTGGACCTCATAAATATCCTACAAGATCAAAANGAATCCGAAAAATATGGAACGTAAGAGATTGAAACAACAAATATAATTCTATTAGGCGTGTATTTGTTTCGAACAACTTACACATTTACAAAATGGTTAAATAACTTAAATGAATAATTTCCACTTATGGGCCAATATTTGAATTATACTTTCGAAAGATTAATGTCTATTTGTAAGGTTTCAGATTCGTTCGATTGTAGATGAACTACGCTTGAACCAGATGGTAGACTGCGGGCTAATCGAGTTTGGGGAATTAATAAGAGAATATGACATAATCCGTGCGAAATCCGCGGCGTTCCACCGAGTATTGATTGTCCGCCTGGCACTCGTAAAAACCGACGTCCTTTTGCGTCGCAGGGTCGATCTCCATTTTCGACTTCAACGTGTCGTTGCCCACCGGCCACTCGTGCACCTACGAGCCCTCGACCCTTCAGTCTCTCTCTCGCCTGTTTAAAGAAAATTTCTCAAACCGAAGAGTATACCTGTAAGAACTTATGCTCATAAATCTCGATGCCATCTTTCAGCCAGGTGATCTCTGGCCGCGGGTACCCGGTGGCCATGCAGATGAACGTGATCTTCCTTCCCAGCATGTAGTCCAGCTCGAAGTGGGACGCTTTCACGATTCTCGCCGCCTGGAAACGGTTCGAGGGGACTCATTGACGCGTTCGCGTTCCACCCCCGTCTAGATTGCACTCACGTCTTTGTTCTGGTAATAATTGGCGCTGGCAGGATTCGGATGAGAGATCGGGATTGGCATCCGGGACTTGTAAGTCCTTCCGGTGCCGCGTCTACCGCTTCCTCCTCTCCCGCTGCCGCCGCCGCCTTTCGCCGCGTCCGCGGCCACCAGCAAAACGGTGAAAAAGAACAGGCACGCTAGTCGACATGTCTTCATTTGCCCGACCGCGGATCCAAGAGTCGTGTGCCCCGGGTGTAAACACTAGTCGTCGGACGACGGCGAACGGAGATAACCCACTTCGCGCTCGTAGGCTCTGAGAATCGCGGACACTCGGCCAATTTTTGACGCACTCGTATAGGATAATCGCTAGGGCCGGACTGTTTTGGTTCACTCGGGTTCTGAATCAGGTCTCGGGGACGGTAGCGTTGCGCCAAATAGCCAAGCCGAATCTTTCGGCTTCGGCTGTCCCTACTGCCTAAAATACGACTATGCTCGATGGGCATGCCGTCACACTTGCGACAGAGTTATGAATCTCAATTGGATAATTATGCACAACCCATTGCCACTATGTTCCACGACCAATCACGCCCTCACAGTGATTGCCTTACAAAATATTGTCTCGCGGATCGAATTGGATAAAACGCTGCCGCAAGCCTATCCGATTATATTAATCGCCGTCTTCATCGAGCGACCGACTCCGTTCCTCCACGAATTCCTGACCAAGATCTACGATCAAGCGTATCCGAAATCCAGGCTACATTTGTTCATTCATAACAATGTGGAACATCATCAGAAGACGGTCGACGAGTTCTTGGAAACGGTCGGCACGGAGTACAACAGCAGCAAGCAGGTCTCCGCGAGCGATGGAATAAGCGAAGTCGACGCCAGAAACTTGGCAATGTATGTATCGAATTTTTTGGATAATTTTGAAACTTGGAATACGTTTTTCTAATTTTAACGATAAAACTTTGTTACTATTTCCTTAGGAAATACTGCTTATTGAAGGACTGCTCCGGATATCTTTCCATCGACTCCGTTTCCCACTTGGACAACGTGCACACTCTGAAGCTGCTGGTGGAACAGCAACGAGGAATCGTCGCTCCGCTATTAGTTAGACCTTTCCGAATGTGGAGCAATTTCTGGGGCGCAATAATGGACGACGGGTTCTACGCGCGGAGCTTCGACTACATGGACATCGTGAAAAACGAGCGCAGGTAAAACATTAATCAATTTTATTACTTATTATTGCGTTTATTTCAGTTATGGATACATGTTCAAATTCTAATCTCTAGATTTTGCAAGTGTATAGGAAATCGTTTAAGCGACATGGGAATTTTGCACGTTAAAATCATTCTAATAAATTAACAATTATTAATAATTATATAATTGATATGTTCAATTGATTGCGGATTTTATGCACTCAAAATTGAGTATCAAAATCTAAAGCTGTTTCAATCTATGAAGAAACTTCCTAGTAAACTCTCAATTTAGTTGCTTTAAACGACGTCCTAGAGGTAGGAATCTCGAACGTGCTACGATACCGATACTACTTATAGTTATTGTCGTTATTCGGCTGTAAACTAAAAACTTAATCGAAAGCGATGGAGAAGTCAGTCTTGAACGATCTTCTGTCGATGCTGTACATATTGTCAGCCGTGCACTCGTAAACGCCGGCGTCCATCTGCGTCGCGGGGTCGATCTCCAGCTTCGACTTCACCCTGTCGTCCCCGATCTGCCACTCGTGCGTCTTCGCATAAAAAGAAACACAGATTAGACGATCGGCAAGGGATCCGTTTCAAATATTTAGTTAATTAAATGATTTTCACTGACGTGCATGTAAAGATGCGTGTAGATCTCGGCGCCGTCCTTGTACCATGTGATGTGAGGCCGGGGGTTTCCACGCGCGACGCAGAGGAAGGCGATCTTGTGTCCCAGAACGTATTCCAAGTCAAAGTGCGATGACATCACTATTTTCGCTCCCTGGGAACAGAATGAAGGAAATGAAAACCGGTTCGAGCGAGGCTGTAACGGCGGTTTCCGGATTCTACGTACGTTGTTATTGTTGTAATACTGATCGCTCTCCGGGTCGCGGTACTTCCCGGTGATCGGCAGTCCTATCTGAACCCGCGATCTGGTTTTACCTCGGTTTCGCCCCCTCCGACCGAGTGACTGCTGAGCGGCGAGCATCAGTACGAGCAGCAGGAACAGCATCACCGTGGGCCGCGGCATAACTGAATCGCGATCTCTGAGCTTTCTGCAATTCTGCGTGGACAGAATGCTGTGGTGCACCGAGTGCAGGCGACGTACGACAATCGCACGGAACTTCGATCTAACTAACCGGCCAACTACTCATCGTTACTCCCCTAGCGTTCTCTCTCTCCTATCCATTACAAACATATAGGCAGTTTATAGCTGAACTACGCACATTACGCGGCTACGTGCACCGGTTACTCCTTTGACACCTATTCGAACTCGGTCATTCGGATTCCGAATGGTTAGCCGCGTTATCATTAGAGTCCCAAGGTTGGACCGAGGGTAGGAGTTAATGGAATTGAACGCGTCGTTCTAAGAACCGTAAGCGATTTCGGTTTGACACGGTGTAATTGCGAATTTATTTGAGGGATTCGTGACGCGGTAGTAGTCGGAATCGTTGCACGCGGCACCCTTATGAGAATCAATTGGCAGTTAATGAATGAGCTGGGGGAGCCACGATTTCTAAATACATCTTTCTGCGTCGATGTTCTTACGGAAATTGCCTTCCTCTCGAACGACAGATATATCGGCAGAAAAATTAAATGAAGCGACATTTTTAGGTCATTACTTATATACTGTATTCTTCCGGTATATGTGAAACTGTCAGGAAGTATGAAAAGTTACAAGTTTCGTGTAGATGGAATAGATTTTTATATTGTGATATTTTGCTCCAAGCCACGAAGGTAAAAAGAAGTTAAAGAATTCTCATATTTACTACAACTCTAAATTTGTTCCTCAATTTTCATTCAGCAGAATCGAAGAAATTAATTCCAGGAACTTTGAATTTTATAACTCTTTGAAATTTTTTAACTTGATGAATTTTTATTTCATATAAATTATAGATCGATTGACTTGGAAAAATTCTCATTTATATTAGTCATACCGTAGTACGTCTCTCAATTTTTTCATTAATTTCCATCAATCAGAATCGGAGAAATTAAATCCGAAAAATATGGAACGTAAGAGATTGAAACAACAAATATAATTCTATTAGACGTGTATTTGTTTCGAACAACTTACACATTTACAAAATGGTTAAATAACTTAAATGAATAATTTCCACTTATGGGCCAATATTTGAATTATACTTTCGAAAGATTAATGTCTATTTGTAAGGTTTCAGATTCGTTCGATTGTAGATGAACTACGCTTGAACCAGATGGTAGACTGCGGGCTAATCGAGTTTGGGGAATTAATAAGAGAATATGACATAATCCGTGCGAAATCCGCGGCGTTCCACCGAGTATTGATTGTCCGCCTGGCACTCGTAAAAACCGACGTCCTTTTGCGTCGCAGGGTCGATCTCCATTTTCGACTTCAACGTGTCGTTGCCCACCGGCCACTCGTGCACCTACGAGCCCTCGACCCTTCAGTCTCTCTCTCGCCTGTTTAAAGAAAATTTCTCAAACCGAAGAGTATACCTGTAAGAACTTATGCTCATAAATCTCGATGCCATCTTTCAGCCAGGTGATCTCTGGCCGCGGGTACCCGGTGGCCATGCAGATGAACGTGATCTTCCTTCCCAGCATGTAGTCCAGCTCGAAGTGGGACGCTTTCACGATTCTCGCCGCCTGGAAACGGTTCGAGGGGACTCATTGACGCGTTCGCGTTCCACCCCCGTCTAGATTGCACTCACGTCTTTGTTCTGGTAATAATTGGCGCTGGCAGGATTCGGATGAGAGATCGGGATTGGCATCCGGGACTTGTAAGTCCTTCCGGTGCCGCGTCTACCGCTTCCTCCTCTCCCGCTGCCGCCGCCGCCTTTCGCCGCGTCCGCGGCCACCAGCAAAACGGTGAAAAAGAACAGGCACGCTAGTCGACATGTCTTCATTTGCCCGACCGCGGATCCAAGAGTCGTGTGCCCCGGGTGTAAACACTAGTCGTCGGACGACGGCGAACGGAGATAACCCACTTCGCGCTCGTAGGCTCTGAGAATCGCGGACACTCGGCCAATTTTTGACGCACTCGTATAGGATAATCGCTAGGGCCGGACTGTTTTGGTTCACTCGGGTTCTGAATCAGGTCTCGGGGACGGTAGCGTTGCGCCAAATAGCCAAGCCGAATCTTTCGGCTTCGGCTGTCCCTACTGCCTAAAATACGACTATGCTCGATGGGCATGCCGTCACACTTGCGACAGAGTTATGAATCTCAATTGGATAATTATGCACAACCCATTGCCACTATGTTCCACGACCAATCACGCCCTCACAGTGATTGCCTTACAAAATATTGTCTCGCGGCTCTAACAAACAACTTGTCCCGCCGGGGCTTACCGTTCCGCGTCCCAGGCCGACGGCCTTGAGCCTATCGGTCTGAGAATCGCGGCCCAATCGGTTACCCACATGCAAAGGGACTCGCGGTAGTAAACGGATCGGCTTCTCCGATGCTTCAGGGGACTGTGGAACGTGCCGTTCATCAGCAGCTGCTACTTGATCAACGCGACGCTCCTCGCGAATCCAAAGACGCGGCCCTCCTACGTCGAGGACGACCTGGACACCGACATGGCGTTCGCCTACGCGAACAGGGAACGGGCTATCTTCATGTACGTCAGCAATAGGCTCGACTTTGGGCACCTTGTAAATCCGGACAGCTACGACGTCACTCTGACCCATCCGGATCTGTATCAGATCATCGACAACAAGCTCGACTGGGAGAGGAAGTATATACACGAAAACTACTCGGAGAATTTCAATCCCAATAAAACTCCCATTCAGGTGAGCGTTATCGACAAGATGGTTTCATGGTTTTTTTCGTTTTGAGGGAGTTTAGGCGTTCTTCTATTGTTTTACCGAATGTATTATTGTTATCAGCTCGTATTCAGCTGCTCTTTTTTTTCTCTTCGATTTCTTCTAGTTTTGTCTGTTTAAGTATTATACATGTTGTCCAATTCTTGTTACAGCCTTGCCCGGACGTGTATTGGTTCCCTATAGTCAATGAGAAGTTTACGACAGAGCTTATAGACGTTATGGAAGCGTTCGGGAAATGGTCAGACGGAACGAACAATGTACGTATAGGAAAATTTAATTCAAGGGTATTTTCTTAATCAAAACTTTAGAGATTCATCAAATTTTCATTGAAATACTTCAAATTCAGCTACGGCGCGAAGAAGTCGAGGTCGATTTTTTCGAAAACAGTCAAAAATAATTATAGTATTCTCGACTTACTTTTCCATGTAGAATCACTCTTATTACCCCATAAATTTAATTATCAAGTCTGCTACTTTGGACATCATTATATATTTGTCTTAATAGCAGTTATTAAGAAATATCTATGAAGAATAGATGAGAGGATGAAGAATAATCCTCTTTCTACGAGAAAATAATTAACCGACTCTCCGACAGGACCCAAGATTAACAGGTGGTTACGAGAACGTGCCAACTCGCGATATTCACATGACCCAAGTAAAAATGGAGCCTCAATGGCTGTACTTCTTAAAGGAGTACGTCAGACCGATTCAGGAACTCGTGTTCATCGGATATTTCCACGACGTAAGCCAGACATCTTCCCTTTTATATTTAACGCATGCATTGTTTGTAGGACCCGCGGCTCGAAGGTGGATACGAAGCCGTGCCGACGCGAGACATTCACATGAAACAAGTCGGTCTCCACGAGTGTTGGATAAACTTTCTTTACGAATACGTCGCCCCTTTGCAAGAGCTTGTCTTTATAGGCTACTATACCAGCGTAAGAACGAAAAGACAGTTTTGCGAAGGCACGGGAAGGCATCGGTTGTTAGTTAATCGCACTCCACGCCTTATTTAAACGTAAATCACCTTTGCACCGATTTCTAGCCGCGAGACACGGTGACAGGCTTCGTATTCCGACTCGTATCAGCCTCCCATATCTAATTTCCAACTGTATTTGTACAGTAAAGCTACCCAAAATCATTCACCTGGCATCTATCCACGCAAAAATTGTCGTAGATGGGAAGAGTAGATTATCTGCTCTTCTAATATATTATAACAATGTTTGTTCGCAGCTTTTTGAAGGGTGTGTTCACGTTTAGTCAATTAAAATTCCTATAAACGTGTAAATATCTAACAGGGAAGACGATTGATCTCTCATTTGGTTAAAATTGACAGCCGCCACGATCGTTGATGAACTTCGTCGTGAGATACCGACCGGATGAGCAGCCGTCGTTGAAGCCACACCACGACAGTTCCACTTACACCATCAACCTCGCGTTGAACAGAGTGGGCGTCGATTACGAGGGCGGAGGGTGCAGATTCATTCGGTACAACTGTTCCGTGACGGGCACGAAACCCGGCTGGATGTTGATACATCCCGGCCGGTTAACTCATTACCACGAAGGGCTTCGAGTCACCAGCGGAACGCGATACATCATGATTTCGTTCGTCGACCCTTGAGCCCGCGCGACGAATTCTAGATTGCTGTTAAACGCGATTCCAAAAAGTAGATGTAAGATCGTAAAGCTACGGCCTCATTGAACCCCGTTGATGGATTATTCGTGTTACGGTAAGTGTGGTTAATCCGACGATTGTGCATAATTTTGATTGAACCGTGAAGATTTTTGCAGGTCTTGCTTTCTAAAAACTCGTACGTCAGCATAATTGCAGATTTTTAACAGGTGTATCAATATTTAGCAATTACATGTTTCTAAATCTGAATCTATGATTTCTATGATTGGAGTAATTTTTAATTGAGAATTGAAGTTCAGATTTTATTGCGTCAATGTGTATAAAATATTTCTTCAAATAGCAGGTATTGGAAATGTCTTGGAGCATAAAACGACAAGATACTCCTCGTTGCCTCTTTTTCCTAAATAGCAATTTATTTGAAATGTCTTGGAGCACGAAGGGACAAACCGACATTACTTCAGTGGGGCCACAGCTTTACGAACGCGATGCACAAAAGAACGATAATCGTTTCGAAACTTAAACTGCCAATGCGGGAGAAGAACGCCAAGAGAACAAAGTACAGTGATTTCTCGATATACGTTGAATGTAGGATATATTCGTATGGATTTTAGATCTGAACAACTTAGCCCTTTAATAGTCCATACAATTTGAATCCTTTTGAGGAAATTCCAAGAATATCAAATGAAAGAGGAAGAAACAGTCCGAAATGGATTCTGAGGATTTCTCAACAGGTAATAAGGTTGGCTTTTCTGTGTAATATAACGTGGATCGTAGATTATATTTATAACGAAAAATCACTGTATCCCCTTATCGTTATTTTTTTAACATATAACGTATATAGTGCGGAACAAGTTAGCATTTAAATGTTAAGTTGCATTTATATTTATCCTGTTACATATCGCGAGATAATCGTTGATGAAGAGACTTTCGTTCGATTTATTACTTTGTGTTAAAAAATCATTTCTTGTAACTTGTACAATATTAAAACTTTTAAACAAAAACCCAGTGAAATAAACATAGCCGTGTATTTCTTGTATTATAATACAGCCTCTTGGTGTTACATTCTAATGTTTCAGAAATGCTCAAATCTCTAAGTTTACGCCCAACGTATTGTTAGTTAATATATCAATTATTTTATCGTAGACCAGGCTGCGAACATCTTTGGCCACCAAAAAGTCGAGGTGATTGAATTTCTTGTATGCCACTTTGTAGAAAAGTGGTTTGTCAGGTAGCTTGTTGACGAGCCTCGCGACGTCCTGAAACGAAGATAAACGACAATAAAATCGAGGCGAAGATATTTGGAAACCTATTTACACCGAAATACAGACCATACGGCTAGAAAGCCAGTCGTTCGCGCCCCAAAACATAGCGATCGGCGTCACGATCCTTGATATATTGTACTCCGGAGGTTCGGTGCTATTATAAAACTCCAAATTTTTATCATTACCATAGTCGTATTGTCTGAAGTGTCCGGATTCGATCAGCTGACCGAAATGACTGACTTGTTTAAGAGATCCACCGGCCGGTAAGTGATTCAAGAACAAAGGCATTAAGTGCTATCATGATTAAAGGTTTGTGTAAGTGAATAAAAATTGTATAAACGGAAAATCGCTAATATAGTTAGTACATCTCTGCTCACATAATCAAATTCCGAATTGTCGAAACCGGTCAAGAGGAAGAACGCGTTAGCGCAGACTTTTTCTTCCAGAGTATCGGAATCACAGAGGTATTTCGCCAAAATCTTAGAGATCATGTTATTCGGTAGGAACTCGCCGTGTCCGACGACGTCGATCAATTTCTAAGGACCGAGATAACGTCTAATCAGAATTGAAACTGTTTTTTCCTGGTTAATAAAATTACTCTATTCTTTACCTTCAAGGGTTCTTCGACAAATGCTAAAAACCGCATCACGGGTGATCGCACGTATTTCAAATACGCGATCGGTGCTAAGATGTACGCCGATCGCACCAGTCGTGCGATTTCCGGTCGCTCGCTAGACAAGACAAAGAAAGCCGTCGTACCCATCGAAAATCCAATGTACGCCCTCAACAAACTTTGTTTCAGTTGCACGATGTAAGTGACCGTCGCCGGTAGATCATAAATACCCGACTCGTGCCAACTGAAAAGTATTTCATTAATTAACATACACTTCGCGAACTTATTTATTATAAGCACCTGAAATTCCAAAATCTGGCATCATCGGTGGACAGGTTGACGTGAGCCCTTGAATAAGTGTTGCCTCGGAAGTTCCCGAGCCATACATCGTAACCGAGGTCAGCCAGCAAGAAAGCTGAGCGAGAAGAAGAAGAATTTATGTATCAATTGTTATATACAATGACGTTCATAAATATTCGGACACATTTCGAAACGGTATAAAATTGTTAGTATTGGATCGAAGAACTTTATCTTCTGTAGAATTTTAGAGAGCTTAATTTACTATAGAATGTCTAACAAAAAATTTAAAAAACTTGGTATTCATTGAAATCGCGAGGAAAATAGTAAAGGACATGGTTTTTAACTTTTTTATTAGGGTCTGTAATAAAAATTGGAAGTGTCTCGTTTGAAGATCTAAGTAAGTTGTATGCATGTACAAAGTTTCATTAAAATCGATTAATATTGCTATGCGCTGTAGGCGATTGAAAATTGAAAAGATCACAGTTCTCCAGGACTTTCAGTCTACGACTGGGATAAATTGACGAATTTTTACATGTTTCGATATGTCTAACTCTTTTATGGTTTCATGGATTTTTATGAAACTTTACAGATTCATATAACACATTTAGATCTACAAACGGGATGTTTGAAATTTTTGCTAGAGCCTCGAACAAAAAAGTTAAACATCATGATATTTTCTTTTTTCTTCGAGATTTCGGCGAATAGTAATTTATTTTAACTGTTTGTTGCACATTACGTAGTAAACTAAGCCTTTTAAAAGCTCACAAAAAATTAAGTTAGTTAGCTCGATTTTAAAGAACTTGTTCCGTTTTGAGTTTTGTCCGAATGTACTGTAGATAGAAAGAGCATTTGAACGAGTACCTAACGATTCGGTTTTGTTGATGATGAGCCAATCCCCAGAGCTACCGAGGAGACCGTGCTGCAGCAAGACTGCTGGGGATCCCGGTTTCCCAGGGATACGGTGTATCGTCAAGATGTAACCATCCTGCGTTATCACAGCGTGCGCCTCGGCCGGGTAACCCTGACTTCGTATTATCTGCAACTATAAACGCGATTCAGACTATTTTGTCAATTCTTCTTCCGCCGACGAACAGAATAACAGATTTATAGTTGGACTTACTGGATCGAGATCGTCGTTCGTTTGATTAGTCCCTTGAGACACATCGGAAATAGAGATGGGAAGACGATTAATCGGTAGATCTGAGATCGCCCCGGAGATCGCAGGATAGATCAACCACAGGTACGAAATCGCGACGATCAGACCTTTCATTCTAAGAATGCAAACGATAACGGAAATAAGAGAAGACTGTTATCAGATAGAAATAGACTGACACCGACGTTACATCTTCATCTGTGCGGAGACGAAACCGTAATAACAGTTTGCAGTTCTCTTTGTCGTTAAAAGTATCTTTTCATCTCCGCGCGTTAGTCACACAGAAGTGATTCATCTGTCGTGTTGTGCGTGTCGTTGTGCGTTTCGAAAGAGTTCATTCATCACGTTTATCACGGCACGTTCTTAATGCGATAAAACGGATTTTAAAAGGGCCTCACCTGATCCCCGCGAATCACGGTGTGACGTATTAGAAGCGAGGGTGAGAACTATAATAAGGATATATATATATACGGAAATACACGGAATTATTGCGTTTCATAGAATTTGTTATCTGTTTGTTAAATATGATTA